>JBCNJP010000229.1:226863-249221 GCA_039602395.1 Deinandra increscens subsp. villosa | reverse complement strand
CAGCTGTGGACGTAGGACAATTATTTGCATAATGACCCTTCTGACGACAAACATAACAATGTCGACGACTAGTTAGATTAATTGAAATCGATTTTCCAAACTGATCAGTCAAACATTCATCATAAACTCGTGGAAAATAGGTTTGGGTTTCTATAGTTTCTAAAATTTTTGAAAACATTTTGGAGAATCATAAAAACCAGAATCATCTCCAAAATCACATAATTTATCTTGATGATAAAACCTATTAGATTTAGCGAAATAAAATGAACCTGAACTTTTTCCGCCTTTTGGTGTTGCATCAGACACGCATGAGGATTCTTTAGTAGACACCTTATCATTTGAGGATAAAGGAGACACTACCTTCTTCCAAACTCGAGGGTTCTTATCCGATGACACCTTTTGTTGTTTTTTCTTCTCAGATTTGAACACCTCCTGATTTACATCCTTTATTTGAACCTCTTTACTTTCAAATCCCAATCTATCATTCTTTTGTTTGAATCTATCTTGCACAGAATTTGGTGTCTCATGACCTTGTTTGGCTAGTTTTGTAAATTCAGACTTGATTCCTTTTAGATCATTCTTCTCAGAAATCAAAGAATTATCTATCACAATACCTGAACACTTGTGAACTTTCACTTTGCATGGATTTCCATTAAACATCTTTGATGTGTTCGGAACGTACTCTAAAAATAACTATAAAAAACCTAGACCTAAACCTAGACCTAGACACACCTAATTTTACCGAAAAATACCTAAACTAAACCGAACCCTAAGGCAAGTGTACCTGTCGGATTGTAGCTAAGCTAAGGCAAGACCGGGAATATCGAACCCTAGAGACACTCTATAGACAAAACTAACCTAGACCTATGAAATGGAAATACTGAGAAATTTGGGTTTTTGAATTGAGATTCGATTTAACTAACTTTAACAAACACTAACGAACGACAGCAGAGCAAACCTTGAGAAGACTACCGAATGAGAGAAGACACCACCTAGACCTTGAATCCCAATTAACATCTATGACCAAACCTGACCTTGACAATTCTGATGGATCCTAGTTCACCTTTTAAGTCCTTCCTAGTAATTGCTTCTAACGCTCGAACAGGAGTTCACCTTTTAAGTACTTCCTACCTCAATTAGTCCTAACCACCTCTGACCTAAATCTCGGGCACCTTAGACCTAACAGGAGCTACCACTAACCAACGATAATGACTTGGAATAGCAAGCTAGACAAATAACCTAGGGAATTTCCTTTTGGGACAACTCGATCCTAAGCAATTAACCAACCCGACTACCCGATAGCTATCACCCTTTTAAGTCTATTTAGCTAGCAACACACAAGATTCAAATAACCAATTATTAACTAAACCTATGACTACAATTAAGCAATCACATCAACAGTGCAAGATCGACCTACAAGTTAACTACTTTACCCAAACCGGAAGACATCCGCAAGCAAAGCAAGATATAATCAATAACTAGCAATCCAATTCAAGTATATTCATGCATCATCACAGTAAAGTTAATGGGATTTAATAGAAAACAAACATCAATCAAATTGTCAAAAGTCAAGCTTAGTCACAAATATCAAAAGTTCATCATAATGGTCTAGGTGGTGGTATTAACTTAGCCAACCACCATGAGTAACAGCAAAATCACAAATAGAAGTCTAGAAATCTCTAACTGCAATACATGGTCTTAAATTCAAGCAAAAACTAGAAACCGAAAGTAAAGATAGAACCGGGTTAATCGAATTCGATGATGACGTGATAGCTCCCGAATTGATCTCTCACTTGATTCCAGCCTTCTCTATCTTCGAAAATCGCCTCTTAGTCGCCTCTGACCGAACGCCTGGAATTCGTAGAATGACGAATTACAAACCCTAAAATCGATTTTATATCGAATTAAGCTATCTTCTGCGGGTTTTAGACCTCCAAGCGTATCGCTTGGAGGTGTGTTCTCGCTAGGCGATACGCCTACTGCCTCGTGTACACGACAATTTAGTCGGTCAAACCGACTTATAAGCTCCTGTTGACTTCTCTTTCCGCGCGTATCGCCTACTAGTCATCAGGTCCCAGGCGATACGCCTGGGACAGCTTGTTCAGCACTTCTTCTTTGTTTCTCTTCAATTCTTACCAACCTTCCTCTCATAGCCTCGGGACTTCATCGAAATACCTACAAAACTTACAAAAAACATAAACAAGACCCCAAAGACACAAACTTAACTAAAAGCATAATAAACAACTCAAAGCGGACTTAAAACCGACTCAAATACTAAACAAAAGACCCTGAAAATGGGATGTGTTTGCAACACATCAAACATCCCCACACTGACTCTTTTTTCGTCCTCGAAAAATACTGCAATGGAATCATAATCAGGAAATTGACTTCTAAACATTTAACATTTCAAAATTCAACATCCACCAATACAATTCCACAATCCATAACGTACTAACATACTAACTACGATTGCCGATATTTCTATCCGATTAAACCCAACCACCAACCTTTTCTTTCGCCCCCATGTGTTTATGAAATTACCAGATATAAGTTCAGTCTGCCTATGGATCCCACTAAAGAAAGCTCTAGTTCAACCTACTACCGAATCATATTCAGTCAAAGCAAAGGGTATATAATGATTTAAATTTATATATTTTCTCCAACCCCCCTTAAACCAGATACTAAGATGTCCAAAGAATAACTATTTATTGTATATGCAAACTTCTTGAGCATTTATTCTCTAACTTGACATTTTTCTCTTTTTCTTTTTTTTCTCATTTTTTTTTATTTTTTTTTATAATTGGTCACTTTTACCTAAAATTACCAACGGACATCATCAGAGGCATTCTTTCACAAGGTCTTACCCCCGAAATCATACGTGAGTATTTTGCCCGCGAGATCCGGAACATCATCAGAGGCACTTACCACGGGATACTATCCTTAGTTCGTACATGAGTATTCTGCCCCTTCACTCTAATTCATTAACCAGATTATTAACTAACATGCTCATTGGAAATTCTAAGGACATAAGAGTATCTAGCCTAAAGCGGTCTCTTTCCTCCTAATCATCAGATTCAGAATCCCTATCACTCCTAAAATGGGAACCCACTAGCAGACTGATTAGCATATTTATACAACAATAAACACACAGGCTATTTAAGCTACTCCTAGGTCAGCTGGGCCTACCGACACATCATAGACTAGTAATGTTTTCCATTCAACCATACTTAACCACATTTCCCAAATTATTCTATTATTTAACATTTAAGCACAAAATAAGACAATCAATTCCCAGTTTTACCTATCATTTTCCATTTAATTGCAGCCAGAATCTCGGACATTTTTGAACAATTTTTCAAATTTTTTTTCAAATTTATACATTTTTAAACGACTCAATACGAAAGTATCCCATCCCCACACTTGAATCACACATTGCCCTCAATGTGGAATGGAACAAAAATAAAGCAGAAAATAAAAGCACGAAAAAGAAAAACAAATAAAACTAAAAATAAAACAAGATAAGTTGAAACGTGTTCACCTGAAACTCCAGAGACTCAGCAAATCAGCCGCAAACGAACCACCGCAAATCCGGTAAACAGAAATAATAAAAATTGAAAATTTAAATTTTTCTGACATACCTCCTCCAGGCGTATCGCCTACAACCATGCATCTCCCAGGCGATACGCCTGGAGCTGCACACAACCGGCCCCGCCATAAGACTTCCACGCGTATCGCCTATAACCCACCAACCTCCAGGCGATACGCTTGGAACGTGATTTCCAGGGAATTTTTGGAATTTGACCCCAAAAATTTTTCTATCTCTTTTGCTCCACAGCAGGCCTATGGTCGAAAAACTCAGCAAAAACCTGCACTTTTGACCTGCACAACTCACATTTGCCAAATACCAAATCTCCAGAATTACCTGCAAACACCAAAAACACAAAACAAAAAGACGCAAAATGCACAAAAACCAAAAATTGCAGAAAATTAAAACACAACTACAATAATATACAAACCGAGCACTACATCAATTCAGCACAAAACATGAACAACAACCTCCCAAACCATCCGGAGGCTTCGATTTCACATCTTTCAACACAAAACTACCGGTTTTCACCCGGTTTTCCTCTCAACCAACTTCCTACTAACTTCCTAACCCATAAAGCAACCAACTTGAGCAACTCCAACAATCATTTTAACCTTCCAATGCTTGAACCGACCCGGAAGAAAACCTAATCTTTACCTAGAAAACTCAATTCCGGGTCATGTGTAGTAACAATCACATGCAACCTCCCCACACTTGGTCTAAACTCTATCCTCATCATTCAAAATACCTAAATCACCAAGTGTGGCCTTTCTAACTACCTCTTCAACCACCGATTCACTCTCTACACTCATCAACTCCTCGGGTTCTCCTAACGGGTCAAAATGCTCATTCTTATCAAATAAAATCATCTAACCCCCCGAGATCTTCCCCACACTTATCTCTCCACTATCAACTCACCTTCCAATCTATTCCTAACTACCAGATCTTCACCAGTGACATAACTAACACAACGATCTATGCATAGGACATAAAAGCACCTATCAAACACACCGATTCGGTGCCCCTATCCTCACGTCTACCTACCTTCAAACACAACAGTCTCATCGTCAACCCTCAAAGTAATCGTGCCCGCAAAAACATCAACTAGCGCCCGGGCGGTCCTAAGGAAAGGCCTACCTAAAATCAAAGGGCAACTAGCATCATATGCACTGTCAACTACCACAAAGTCTATAGGGAACAAAAATTTATCAATTTGAACAAGCACATTTTCCACTATTCCTTTGGGTCTAACAACCGACCTATCTGCTAAAGAAATTGTCATCCTAGTCGGCTCTAACTCGCCTAATCCTAGGTGCATGAAAAACAGAATATGGCATAACATTAATACTAGGCACCTAGATCAGCTAAAGCACAAGTAACAGACGAATCACCAAAAGAGCAAGGAATTGTAAAGGTACCAGGATCAGTCAAGTTTCTCAGGCAACCTATTCTGAACTACAGCAGAACATTGGGCATCAAGTGTAACATCAGAAAAACTTTCAAGCTTCTTTTTATTTGTTAACATGTCTTTTAAAAATTTAGCATACTTAGGCATTTGTTTTATGACATCAGTGAAAGGTAGTGTAATCCTAAGTTGCTTAAGAAGCTCTAAAAACTGACTGTACTCACGCGCATTCTTCTGTTGAATCAACCTCTCAGGATAAGGCACCTGCTTCAAATCATCGGCCGTGATCGGCTGAGGCGCAAAACGAACTCTTTTCTTCTCTCTCACCGCCTCCCACTTCAGTGGCTTCTCTCCAACCGGTGGTCTCTTCACTCCCTCAGCCTCGACGTTTGGTGCGGTACTTGCTGGCGTTACGCTCTCGTGCACCCTCCCGTCAGGCGTCTCCAACACAATCTCCTCATCAACCGGCTCCTCCTCAACAACTGCCGGTGATGGACTCTGAACAACTCTCCCGCTCCTAGTAGTGATGGCATTGACATTGGCATTGGGGTTCTTGTAAGTACTACCAGAAAATTGACCCCCACGGGAATTGAGCTCCTTCAGCTGCTTCGCGATATCACCCACCGAACGCTGCAAATCCAGGAACGAAGCTTGTTGATTTCTCAGTAACGTGTCATGCTCAGCTAGCTTCTTCTGCGTTCCTTCATCTCTCGCCACAATCTGCTGCAGGATCTGGGTCTGGTTAGCAATAAGCTCTCTGATCTCCTTAAAACCAGCCCCGTCATCTCCTCCACCATAGTTATTCCTCGGTGGAAAACCAGGTGGGTTACCTCCCTCTCGCCATCCTGAATTCTGGCCACTCCTCCACCCAGACTGGAAAGAATTACCGAACTGGTTTCGGTTTCCAATGTAGTCCACCTGCTCAGCGGGAGCAAGCGGGCAGTCTCGAGTGTCATGAGCGCCTCTACACAGCTCACATTTGGCTTTGATATGGAGTTTGATTTCTTCTAAAGCTTTGTAAATATTCTCTAACTCCCTAGGTGGCATGGTTTCTGAGCCAATGTGATTGACACCCCGGGTAGATGTAGATGGTGCGAGTGATCTAGTCGGGGCCAAGGTGGCTCTCCGACCTCCGGGTGCCTGCTGTTCAGCAAGGGCGAAGCTCTCGAAAAGTGATTTGCATTCGTCAACAGTGAGCTTCTCCATCATATGTCCTCCAGCCGAGATGTTGAACTCCTTCTGAACAGAATAAGGAAGTCCATTGTAGAACTTTTCTATGATCGCCCAGTCCGTCAACCCGTGTTGCGGACATCTACTCAGAAGGGTGTTGAATCTCTCGTATGCGACAGAATAAGGCTCATCGGGGTCCATCCTGAAAGAGTGGATTTCCTCCCGAGTACGTGAAGCCTTGGCTGGGGGATGATACTTCTTCAGGAATTTTAACATCAGATCGTCCCAGGTGGCGATCGAGTTAGGCGGAAGCGTCTCGAGCCACTCGGCGGCTCGAGACGTAAGGGAGAATGGGAACAGACGCAGATAAATGATTTCGTTCGCGACTCCCGTGAGTCCGAACGTGTTGCAAATTCGAATAAAGCGCGAAATATGCGTCGGTGCATCTTCGTCCTCACGTCCATGGAACTGAATGGAATGCGTCAAAGCGTTGATGACGTGGGACGGAACTTGCCAATTCGCGGTGTTGGCAATGTCAGGCTGAGCGATAGCGAACCGGGCCTCGGTGACTCCGGCGCTGGCCTGCTCGTGGACGGTGCGACGTGCCGCCATGGATGATAAGATCGGGGAATGGAATGGGTTTGGTGTCGCGTGTGGTTTGTGTGGAAGAAGATGGTTTGGAGTGAGCGGTGGAAATGATGAAAGCCTCTAGCTCCGTGCGAAGAAGGCGAAACCGTTCACGAATATCCGCGTCGGGATCAGAAAATGGTGACAGCTCAGGAGGACCTCGTGAACGGGTGTGTGGCATAAAATGGGGAAACTGACTCAAAGAAAAATTAAAAGAAGAAATTAAACCTAAAACTCTAGACTCAAAAACGGAAATCCTAAGACTCTAGACACGGAAAAACCAAAAAGACTCAAAATTTCCTAACGACGACCTAAGTTAATCTTGCTATTGCCAAGTGTCCCCGGCAACGGCGCCAAAAACTTGATGTGTTCGGAACGTACTCTAAAAATAACTATATAAAACCTAGACCTAAACCTAGACCTAGACACACCTAATTTTACCGAAAATACCTAAACTAAACCGAACCCTAAGGCAAGTGTACCTGTCGGATTATAGCAAAGCTAAGGCAAGACCGGGAATATCGAACCCTAGAGACACTCTATAGACAAAACTAACCTAGACCTATGAAATGGAAATACTGAGTAATTTGGGTTTTTGAATTGAGATTGATTTAACTAACTTTAACAAACACTAACGAACGACAGCAGAGCAAACCTTGAGAAGACTACCGAATGAGAGAAGACACCACCTAGACCTTGAATCCCAATTAACATCTATGACCAAACCTGACCTTGACAATTCTGATGGATCCTAGTTCACCTTTTAAGTCCTTCCTAGTAATTGCTTCTAACGCTCGAACAGGAGTTCACCTTTTAAGTACTTCCTACCTCAATTAGTCCTAACCACCTCTGAACCTAAATCTCGGGCACCTTAGACCTAACAGGAGCTACCACTAACCAACGATAATGACTCGGAATAGCAAGCTAGACAAATAACCTAGGGAATTTCCTTTTGGGACAACTCGATCCTAAGCAATTAACCAACCCGACTACCCGATAGCTATCACCCTTTTAAGTCTATTTAGCTAGCAACACACAAGATTCAAATAACCAATTATTAACTAAACCTATGACTACAATTAAGCAATCACATCAACATGCAAGATCGACCTACAAGTTAACTACTTTACCCAAACCGGAAGACATCCGCAAGCAAAGCAAGATATAATCAATAACTAGCAATCCTAATTCAAGTATACTCGATGCATCATCACAGAAAATTAATGGGATTTAATAGAAAACAAACATCAATCAAATTGTCAAAAGTCAAGCTTAGTCACAAATATCAAAAGTTCATCATAATAGCCTAGGTGGTGATACAATTTAGCCAACCACCATAGTCATAGCAAAATCACAAATAAAGTCAGAAAATGTAACTAAGAACATGGTTGCAAACTCAACAAATACAAGAAACAAAGATTGAGAACGGAACCGTAATGCAAAATTGATTGACTTTATGCTCCCAATCGATCTCCCTTGAATCCACCTTCTTTTCTTCGAAAATCGCCTCTCAGTCGTCCTCTGGTCGAACGCCGGTGCTGAATGACGAATTGAAACCCTAAAATCGATTTTATACGGAATTTACTTCTTTTGCGGGTTTTAGACCTCCAAGCGTATCGCTTGGAGGTGTATCCTCTGCTAGGCGATACGCCTACTGCCTATGTCGCGACAAAACAGTCGGTCAAACCGACTTATGAGCTTCTGTTGACTTCCTCTTTCCGAGCGTATCGCCTACTAGTCATCAGGTCCCAGGCGATACGCCTGGGACAGCTTGTTCAGCCCTTCTTCTTTGTTTCTCTTCAATTCTCACCAACCTTCCTCTCATAGCCTCGGGACTTTATTGAAATACCTACAAAACTCACAAAAAACATAAACAAGACCCCGAAGACACAAACTTAACTAAAAGCATAATAAACAACTCAAAGCGGACTTAAAACCGACTCAAATACTAAACAAAAGACCCTGAAAATGGGATGTGTTTGCAACACATCAATCTTTCAAAAATTTATATTTTGAATCAAACTTCGGAACTTTTCTTGAATCAAATCTTTCTTCATCTTTTTTCTTTCGAGACTTTGACTTTGTTTTCTTTCCTGAGCTGGTATCAGCAAATTTTGAATAATCATGTTGTTCAAGACTAGATGGTATAGCTGGTATAAATATTTCAATATCCACAGGAGCAAGAACTTGATTAAGATTTGCATATTTACCATTCTCCCGACTCTTCTCCAGCTTATACAAATAATTCAGGAACGTCGGTGAATTATTAAAGTTCTTTAATTTCCTTTGCAACATAAAAATCTCTAATTTTTGTTTAGATATCCTCGTATGTTGGATATTATATGTCCAAATCCGACAACACAAGAACCCGACCCGGTTAAGACCCGTAAGAGTTACACTGAGGGCAACGAGAAGTAAATCCGTTTAACTGATTAACAAGTGAATCATGGAAATCAGTAATTAATTTATGTTTATTCTAGAGTAAAAAACATGTATTTAATTACGGAATTTATCTTCACGATAATCTATGGAATATAACGTTTTGATTTATGGATTAACGTTTACGGTGAATAAAATGAATCAAATAAATTGTTATGTGAGTTTATCGGTTCTCGGGTTTACGACTTTTAGATTAATAAACTCATTTTATAAATTAATCGTCAACATCGGTGGTTTGTTTTGGTAAAGAGGATTAACGAGGGACTAAAAGGGTAATTAGTCGGCTTATTAATAAGCGACTACGGCATTAGGAAACCCTAATCACTGTGCCATTCTGTCAGCCGTCGCGCCCCCTCTCCCTCGTGCCTCTCTCTCTCTCGCCGGCTCCTCCCATTCACGAGCCCTAGCCACTAGAGATTCATCGTCGCCTCATCCCGTCAACGACCATCGAAGCACCACCTCATAGCTGCGATCCCCGGTGCAGCTACAACCCCGACCACCGCCATCGTTCGAGTACTGAGTCGCCGCCAAAGCACTGCCCGCCGCCACTGCTATCGAAGCCGTCGCCGCCTACAGTTGGTGCACCGCCGCGTCACCGTAGCAAGGCCATCACCACTGTCGTGTGTCGCTGTCGTTGCGACGTCAACGGTGCGAGCCCCGTCGCCATCTTCGCTATCTTGTGCAGCTTTAAGCCTTTCACAAATTTGCTTAACTTTTTCCGTCGTCTCTACTACCACCTCTAGTCCTATTAACCGACTCTCACCGATTTCGGACCAACATACCAGTGTACGACATGTCCTTCCATATAAGGCCTCAAATGGTGTTGCCTTTATACTTGAGTGGAAGTTGTTATTGTAGGAGAATTCCATTAACGATAAATGTTTATCCCAACTACCTCCGAACTCAATAACATATGCGCGTACCATATCCTCTAAAGTGTGGATTATTCTTTTACTTTGCCCATCCGTTTGGGGATGATATGCTATGCTTAAACTTAGTCTCGTCACCATTGCCCATTGAAAACTCTGCCAAAAGCGATATATAAATATGCTATCTCGATCTGACACTATGGATAATGTTACGCCATGCATAGAATCATTCACGTACAGCTAAGCCAATCGTTCCATTGAATAGGTCTCCTTTATCGGTAGAAAATGGGATGACTTGGTTAACGATCAACTATTACCCATATTGGATCATGTCCACTACTTGTTTTGGGTAATTTAGTTACAAAATCCATTGTAACTAATTCCTATTTCCATACAGGTGATTCCAGCAGTTGCAAATATGTAGATGGTTTCTGTTGTTCAGCTTTTGCTTGTAAACATGTAGGACATCTCTCCACGAACTCTGCTATGCCTTTTTTCATTCCCAGCCACCAATAATTAGCCTCTAAGTTGTGGTACATCTTGTCACGTCCTAAGTGCATCATATACATCGATCTGTGAGTCTCATAAAGAACTACCTCTCGTAATCCTCCATCTCTATGAATCCATATTCGATTTCCCATTCGAAGTATATTATTGTGCTCTTTACTTAGATTTTTCTTAACCAATTGTATTTCTTCTTTATCTTAATATAGATTTTCTAACTCATTACTTTGAGCTTTCTAAATTTCATCTATGAAGCTTACGTGAACATCTAACCCCATGAGACGTACTCGGAATGGTTTCGCTCTTTCTTTCATGCTTAGAGCAACCGCCACGACATTGGATTTCTTTGGATGATACTTAATTTCATAGTCATAATCGCTTAAAGTTTCTATCTAGCGCCATTATCTCATATTCAACTTCTTCTGATTGAACAGGCGCTGAAGAATTTTATGATCTGAATATACCACAAATTTAGTGCCATATAAGTAATGTCTCTATCTCTTTAGAGCCAAGACTACTGCACCTAATTCCAAATCGTAGGTGGTGTAATTATTTTCATGCACTTTTAATTGTCTAGATGCGTAGGCGATGACATTCTCCTTCTGCATAAGTAAGCAACCCAATCCATTAATAGAAGCATCACAATACACAACAAAATCATCAGAACTGTTTGGCAATGAAAGAATAGGTGCAGAACTCAACTTCTACTTAAACAATTCGAAGGCATCCATATGCTTCTGCTTCAAATTAAATTTTACCTTCTTCTGAGTCAAGGCGGTTAAAGTAGTAGTAATCTTGGAGAAGTCCTGAATGAATCTTCTATAGTAACCAGCTAATCCAATAAATCACCCTATTTCTGTTGGTGATTTAGGTTGCTCCCATCTCATTACAACTTCCACCAAACTCACTTCTTGAAAATTTAGCATAAAGCTTTTCTTCACGCAGTAGTTCCAATACTTTACTCAAATGCTCACCGCGCTCATTCTCAGTTCTTGAATATATTAGAATATCATCTATAAACACAATCACGAAGTTATCCAAGTAAGGTTTATATACTATGTTCATGAGATCCATAAATACTTCTGGTGCATTTGTTAATTTGAATGGCATAACAGTGAACTCATAATGCCCATATCTCATTCTGAATGTAGTTTTCGGAATATCTTATTCTGTAACTCTTACCTGATGGTATCCGAATCTTAGGTCTATTATCACACCCCCAAAAATCCCACGCGCGACAACGTGCCGCAGGGAGCGTGATAAACCAGGATCGAACACATTAGCCATACGAACAGTCTATATGCAATGCAAATATAAAATCAAAGTAAATGCGTTTTGAAATGCGGAAGCATAAACGGCAAAAGTTGTAATAAATGTTCAAGCGCCAAAACATGCGCAAACCAAAAGATAATCAGTTTGAAAAGTTTTAAAGTCTATTATGCATGTAGGACAATAATGATCCTTAAGTGGTGCATCCTAGCTCGTGGCAAGCAATCCAGTTTAGCGACCTGAGAAATAACATGCTAAAATTGTCAACACAATGGTTGGTGAGTTCACAGGTTTAATCAGTTCATCAGTTAACGGTTCGGTAAAATCCAGATAATATATCAATAGTTAGCTAGACTATTTTCAAGAAATCAGTGCACGTTTGACTAGATCAACTAGCTATCCAGTTACTGAAGCTCAACAAGTTCAATTGTGCCTCATTAAAACTAAGAAGTTTATAACACCCGTTCGATATCTAATCGTGCCAGAGCGACTGACCCGGGTGGGGCTGTCAAACCTAGTAGATCTACTAAATAAGTTCCCGCTGATGTCACATTGACAGTAACTATAAAGTGAGGGCTTTATCATAAGTGTGCCACTATCATTCAGGTGATATAATTATCTAACAGTTCAAATGTTTGCATGTTAATCTCCCCCAACAGGATTTAAAACAGTAAAATAGGGCCGTGAAACTCACCTTAGGTTGCACAACAAAGTTCCAGATAAACAGTTAAATCAAGTAGCAAGAACGAATCTTGTGTAAGCAATCAATCACTTAACGAGCATAAATGTATAAATGTGTGTTCTATAAACTATTAAGTCTAACGTAAACGACAAAAACGAATGATCATGGGATTCAAAGCAAGTCGAGGATGGCACGTGTGCCAAATCCGAGTGATTATCGAAATAACGACGAGGAAACACAATATATATCAATATTGTATAGTTTCTAAGTTCAAATATTCTAAAAATAAATATGTATTATAATATATGTATATTTACTAAACGTTCCAGTAACGTTAATAACGAATTTGCGAGGATAATACATATTTATATATATTAAAGATTATCATAAATTATTTGGTTATTTCAATAAAAATCCAACGACATAAGTTTATATATTAATCTACCCAAAACATATATATATATATATGTATATGTATTTATATAGTATATATATATATATATTTATTTAATTTTTTTATACCTTTTTGTAAAACTAGAATTTTTATATCAATATATACATATATAGGTGTTAAAATTTTATTTTTAATTTAACAAGATAAGCTAACATATTTTAAAATCCATAATACGATTTACGAGGTTTAATGGTTCCAAATATGTTTTTACGGGTTTAAGATACGAGAAGGAATGATTTCGATACAAGATCTAGTGACTCAAATGTTCAACAATACAAATTAAAAAGGAAAACAACAAACATGGAGGTCACTGGGTTCGAACCCGTGACCTCTGTGTTACAACACAACGATGTTACCACCCGGCCAACGGCCCTGATTGTGTTATAGGTCCGAACATTTTAGTTTTATGCACAGTCACGCGACCAGGAAACCGGGTTTAGAAAAATGCAGAATTAAAAATGGGTCGAGACCGGCGACCTCAGCGTGCAACACCAGCGCCTTACCAGTTGTGCCAGATTGGCGTCTGGTCAGAACCAGGCGAAAATCATTATAACCCGACCCAGCCTGATGTCATCTTCTTCATACAAGAATTCCGGTGACCGGAACCCTAGCTCCGGTTGCCGGAAAATCGTGAAGACCTAATTAAAAACTAGACAAACGATGCGACTAACAAGACAGTATAACTACCTCGTGTTGGAGATGAGAAGTGACGTGTTTTTGAAACCGAAAACGAACCCGAAAGCTTGAACGCGAACTCTGAGCACTGACACGAAACCCAAATCCAATTGCAGCTGGTTGCTCCTCAGAAACTCACGACCATAGTGGTGATCGAAATGGAGGTCGAATGGTGAGTGATTCGGTGGGTTCTTGCTGAGTCGCCGGAAAAACGAAAAAAAAAACAGAGAACGAGAGAAAGGGGTTGCGAGAGAGAGGAGAGAGGGACTGGAGAGGTGAATGATTGAAAATACTCTATTATTGAAAGAATATTTTATGGTGAATTGAAACGATGGTGTTGATGATCGGTCGAAACCGATCATCGGGTTTGATTTCTCGTAAACGTCCGCCATTAAACTCTATTTTGAGAAATGACCATTATGGTTCCTCAAGGTATTACAAGTGTGGATACATAGTTTGAGGTAATTACAGAAACAGTCCCTCCGCGTTTTATCTAAATAAAATGAAGTTTGGAAAAATGGCAGATAAGGGTCGCTCGAAGTTTATAAGAGTGCTAACGGATTTCTAACGGAGTTAACAGGAAATGTTTCTAACAACGAATATACGAGGAATGTCAAAATATACAAATCGTATAACGTTTATAGGAAATATGAATCTCGTTTTACTTAAATAAATCATGGGATATAACTCCACAATCATCTATTTAAAATCACATAAAATCATAACTTTTATATTTATATATATACATAAACATCAATAAATGTAATTAAATCATGTTTAATATATATATATAATCATATATATATATATATATTATATATATATATATATAATTGTCACCTAAAATCATAGGGTATAATTGTCACATAAAATGACGCAACATTCACATGAAATCGTAACGTACGATTAACATATAATCATTGAACAAGAATATCAAACGTCTAAACTTAAGTGCATGCTCGTTTAGTGATTGATTACACAAAACCCTAATTGCTAAAGTCAACGCAGGTAAGCACATAAATGTTCACACAACATTTAATACGTTTTACGTTCAGTTAATGTCAGAAAATGACCTGAAAAGTCGGATTGTCACAGTATCCCCTTGTTGAAGAATTTTCGTCCTCGAAAATTGCGTAACGCGGTAAAAGTTAATGAGCTAGACACAAAGAAAAGAAAAGAAAAAAAAATTCTCAGTCGTCACATCATCCCCTTGTTAAAGAATTTTCGTCCGCGAAAATTAAACCAGTACCTGAACTAGACGAAGGCTGATCCTTGAACAGTCTGGGATATTTCTTCATCATCTGATCTTCGCGTTCCCATGTGAATTCAGGACCATGTCTCGAGTTCCAACGAACTTTAATGATTGGGATTTTGCTACGTTTTAACTGTTTAACCTCCCGGTCCATAATTTCTACCGGTTCTTCGATAAATCGAAGTTGTTCGTCCACATGCAACTCCTCGAGTGGAGTGATTAATGTCTCATCTGCTAAACATTTCTTTAAATTCGACACGTGGAAGACGTTATGTACCCCACTTAGCTCTTCAGGTAAGTTTAATTCATAAGCCGATAGACCAATTCTCTTAACAATCTCAAATGGCCCAATGTATCTCGGGTTTAACTTACCACGTTTACCAAAACGTACTACACCCTTCCAGGGTGAGACCTTTAACAAGACCTTGTCTCCTTCCTCAAATTCCAAAGGTCTTCTCCGTTTATCAGCATAACTTTTCTGTCTATCTCGTGCGGCTGCCATACGATTACGAATTTGCACGATTTTCTCTGTTGTCTCGAGTACCAACTCAGGACCTGTGAGTTGACTGTCACCAACTTCCGCCCAACAGAGAGGTGATCTACACTTTCGCCCGTAAAGTGCTTCAAATGGAGCTACACCAATACTGGTGTGGTAACTGTTATTATAAGAAAATTCCACCAAAGGTAAGTGTTTATCCCAACTTTCGCCAAAATCAATCGCACATGCACACAACATGTCCTCAAGAGTTTGAATGGTCCGTTCACTTTGACCATCGGTCTGAGGGTGATATGCGGTACTCATATCCAAACGCGATCCCAATGCTTCATGTAGAGATTCCCAACATTTGGATGTAAATCGGGCGTCTCGATCTGATATAATAGAAACTGGTACTCCATGTCGCGAGACGATCTCTTTAAGATAAATTTTACCTAATGTCTCGAAGGTATCAGTTTCTTTGATTGGTAGAAAATGTGCCGACTTGGTTAAACGATCAATAATGACCCAAATTGTATCACATCTACTTGCTGTACGGGGTTATTTTGTGATAAAGTCCATAACTATTCCCTCCCATTTCCACTCGGGATTTTTTGGTTGTTGAAGTAACCCTGCCGGTTTCTGGTATTCCGCCTTAACCTTGGAACAAGTCAAGCACTTTCTTACGTAAGTGGCAATGTCTGCTTTCATCTTAGGCCACCAGTAAATCAATTTCAAATCTTGGGACATCTTATCCGAGCCTGGATGAATAGTGTAACAAGACTTATGGGCTTCATCCATAATCAATTCCCTCAAATTTCCATACACGGGAATCCATATTCGGTTCGCACAATACCGGATACCATCTGATCTAACTTTCAATAACTTATCCATACCCCGCAAGGATCCTAGTCCCATGTTCTCATCTTTGAGTGCTTCGAGTTGTGCATTCCGGATCTGATCAGGTAATCCTGTATGAATAGTAAGTTGCAACGCACGAACTCTTCTAGGCTTGGGGTTATCCTTCCGGCTTAAGGCATCAGCTACTACATTAGCTTTGCCTGGATGGTATCTAATTGCGCAATCGTAGTCATTAAGAAGTTCTACCTAACGACGTTGTCTCATGTTCAATTCCTTTTGAGCGAAGATATGCTCGAGACTTTTGTGATCAGTGTAGATAGTACACTTTGTACCATAAAGATAATGTCTCCAAATTTTCAACGCGAAAATGACTGCTCCCAACTCCAAATCATGAGTTGTATAATTCTGCTCGTGAATCTTTAACTGACGAGAGGCATAAGCTATGACTTTTTCCCGTTGCATCAGCACGCAACCTAATCCTTGCTTCGATGCATCACAATACACCACGAAATCATCACTACGCTCTGGTAGGGATAATATTGGCGCGCTACAAAGTTTCTGCTTTAGTAGCTGAAAAGCGGCGTCATGCTTTTCATTCCAGTTATACGCCGTTCCTTTATGCGTTAGCGCCGTAAGAGGTTGAGCTATCTTTGAGAATCCTTCAATAAACCGTCTATAATAGCCTGCCAAACCCAGAAATTAACGAATTTCCGTTGGAGTTTTAGGCGCAGGCCAATTCTTAATTGCTTCAACTCTTGATTGGATCAACGTGAATCCCCTGATCATTAATGACATGACCAAGAAATTGCACCTCACGCAACCAGAAATCACACTTCGAAAATTTTGCATACAATTGCTCCTTCTTGAGTAACTCTAAGATCAAACGAAGATGTTGTTCGTGACTCCTCTTTAGACTTAGAATATATCAGAATATCATCAATGAAGACGATGACGAATTTATCAAGATATGGCTTGCAAACGCGATTCATCAAGTCCATGAAAATCGCTGGTGCGTTGGTTAACCCGAATGGCATAACCATGAACTCATAATGACCATAACAAGTTCTAAACGCTGTTTTCGAGACATCCTCCTCGCGGACTCTCAGTTGGTGATAACCCGATCTTAAATCAATTTTGGAATAATAGCTAGATCCTTGTAGTTGATCAAACAAATCATCGATTCGGGGCAAGGGATAACGATTCTTGACAGTCACTTTGTTGAGCTCTCTGTAATCGATGCACATTCGAAAGGTTCCATCTTTCTTTTTAACAAAAAACACTGGAGCTCCCCAGGGCGATGAGCTAGGCCTAATAAATCCTTTTTCGAGTAGTTCTTGAAGTTGCGTATACAGCTCTTGTAGCTCATTTGGTGCCAAACGATAAGGTGCACGAGCAATTGGTGCTGCTCCGGGAGCAAGATCAATCTGAAATTCGACTTCTCGATGAGGCGGTAAGCCTGGTAGATCTTCTGGAAAGACTTCAGGAAAATCCCTCACGATCGGGATATCCTCTATCCTTTTCTCTTCCTCTGATTTCTCCGAAATGTTCGCGAGAATAGCAACATGTCCTTTTCGCAAACACTTCTGTGCCTTTAGAAAAGATATCACACCCATAACAGTACCACACTTTTCTCCTTGAACCGAGAGCAATTCTCCACTAGGCAATGGTATTCGAACGATTTTCTCATGACAAATGATTTCAGCACGATTCTTGGATAGCCAATCCATTCCCACAATAACGTCAAAACTTCCCAAAGAGATTGGGCAAAAGATCTATTCCTAGTTTATGGCCAGCCAATTCCAATTTACAGTCTTTAACTATATGGGTAGACTCAACAAGTTTACCATTAGCAAGTTCAACTACGTATTTAGCATCTAAAGGAGTCAAGTTGGCATTTATCATATTGCTAAATTTAGTAGATATGAAGCTTCTATCAGCACCAGTGTCAAACAAAGACTAGAGCATAGTATCCGTTAAGAGAAAACTTACCAGTAACGACATTTGGATCTGCTCTGGCATCTCCCGAGCCTATGACAAAAGCTCTACCTCTGGCACCATTTCCTCCATTGTTCCCATTGTTGTTGTTGTTATTATTGCCATTGCGATTGCCAGTGTTGGTGTTATTGTTGCTTCCACCGTTCAGTTGAGGACAATTTCTCTTTATGTGGCCTTCTTTCCCACAATTAAAACAATTAAAACCAGTCTTAGTTCCTTCACCCTGCTGAACTTGCTTCCCGTTATTTTTGGCTGGGCAATCCTTGGATTGATGCCCCTTATTGCCGCATTTGGCACACAAATACCTGTCGCATGGGCCATAGTGATGGTAGTTGCACTTGTTGCACTGTGGGTACTTGCCCACATAACCCTGTTGTCCTTGATTCTGATTACTCTGCTTCTGAGAATTGGATGAGAAATTTCTGGAATTGTTAAATCTGCGGTTCTGGTTTTGATGGTTCTGTTGGTTGGAAGACTTGTTTCCAGACTGATTTCCAGAGTTATCCCACTTTCTTTTGTTGTCAGGTGCTCCAGAAGTTCCTTTTCTAGGAGGTAAGACTCCTTGATCAACTGCTTGATTCGTGAGCCTATTGGCAATCCTTACAGCATCACGAATGGTCACAGGGTTTGAGGCAGTCACCATTCCCTGGATTTGGGGCACTAAACCCTTGATATACAGCTCGATTCTTCGGTAAGCAGGTGTGGCGATTCTAGGGCCACAAATTCGCAAGAGAATTTGAACGAGTAGTGTAAGCTTCAATTTCAGACCCCTCCATCTTGAGATTATACAGCTCGGTTTCCAATTTCTGGATCTCGTCCCGTGGACAATACTCTTCTTGTAGCAACTCTTTGAATTCATCCCAAGGCATGGCATTAGCTTCCTCAATTCCTTGCATTTGCACCTCTGTGTTCCACCAGGTGAGAGCTGGTCCCTCTAAAGTACCCGTGGCAAATTTCACTTTGCTAGCCTCAGGACAGTTGCACATTTCGAATGCAGATTCCACTTTTTCAATCCAGTGGAGTAGGCTAACAGCTCCTTCAGTCCCTTTGAACTGATTAGGCTTACAGTCCATGAAAGTTTTAAATGTAGCATTACCTGTACATACATTCATACAACCATTCAATCACAGATTACCAATGCGTGTCATCACATCAAACAACAAAACGCGAATTTTGTGTTACCTTGGGGTGGCCCTGCATTGCCTGCACCTTGGGCATGTGCCGCCAAGGCAGCAGCCACATGTTGATTGATTAGTGCAGCCAATTCAGCTGGTGTCATGTTTGGTACATTTCCGTCTGCCATTATCTTCAATTCACAATTACCCAAAATGAGAATAAGATATAACATGAATCACAACAACCATCACATAAGTAATAAATTACTTCACAAGAGACAATCACATATTAAATAGTAAATCTCATTTCAAATAAAATGCAACTCGTTCACAAATTATCCAACAGAAATTCAAAATTCAAAATGCATAGTCTTGGGAACATCCTCCCGATAAAACAAACAACCAAACAAAACAAAAGTGAAAACAAATAACTCAGGAGCTATCATGATCACTGGATGCATCAGGCATCTCCTCCTCCGGTTCTTCCTCGGGATCCTCTTCAGGTTCTTCCTCGGGATCCTCTTCTGGTTCTTCCTCGGGATCCTCCACAATAGGTTCTTCAACCGGTTCTGCCGGAGGCTCGGCCTCCCTAGCCAACTCAAGCTCAGCAACCCGAGCTGTGAGTGCCTCCACTAGCTCAGTGAGATGACTCACCTGATAGTACGTGTCACTTAGTGTCACTTGATGCTCGGTCTGATGCTCATTAGTCCCCTTCAATGTTTCCTCAAGGGTGGCAATTTTCTGAATAGTGCTAGCCCCATTTTCTTGCAGCTCTGCGACCGTATCAAATAGCCTCCTAATGTCCCTGAGCGCGCGGTCAAACATAGAGACCATTGCCGCGACGACTCGTTCAATGGCATATGGCAGTTCGGGTAGAAAGAACCGAGTCGACGACGGCTACTGTTGAAGTAGGTGGCACTTGTTCTCGATGAACCCAACTAGCCACAAGTGACTCATACCAGTTCCAGTTGCCATTGTCTCTTCCACGAACAACAATTGGTTCTCCATATACGTGGCCCTCGGAAGTTATCCTCCGATTTCCATGAGTCGGGGTAGTAGGACCCGAAGTAACCCGCCTACTGGTGACGGATGGGGATGATGATGATGAGGATGATAGGGAAGCGGATATCCATCCAGCCATGTCTGCATATATATCATATATATACATATATAAGTACAAGTAGCACATAGTCAAATAGTCAAATACTAGTGTGTGTGTTCGAGTGTATGACTAAGGTGTAACTAAGGCTATAGTCGGTCCACTAATGCAAACCTAGTTCACTATAACCAATGGCTCTGATACCAATCTGTCACACCCCCAAAAATCCCACGCGCGACAACGCGCCGCAGGGAGCGTGACAAACCAGGATCGAACACATTAGCCATACGAACAGTCTATATGCAATGCAAATATAAAATCAAAGTAAATGCGTTTTGAAATGCGGAAGCATAAACGAAAAAAGTTGTAATAAATGTTCAAGCGCCGAAACATGTGCAAACCAAAAGATAATCAGTTTGAAAAGTTTTAAAGTCTATTATGCATGTAGGACAATAATGATCCTTAAGTGGTGCATCCTAGCTCGTGGCAAGCAATCCAGTTTAGCGACCTGAGAAATAACATGCTAAAATGTCAACACAATGGTTGGTGAGTTCACAGGTTTAATCAGTTCATCAGTTTAACAGGTCGGTAAAATCCAGATAATATATCAATAGTTAGCTAGACTATTTTCAAGAAATCAGTGCACGTTTGACTAGATCAACTAGCTATCCAGTTACTGAAGCTCGACAAGTTCAATTGTGCCTCGTTTAAGACTAAGAAGTTTATAACACCCGTTCGATATCCAATCGTGCCAGAGCGACTGACCCGGGTGGGGCTGTCAAACCCAGTAGATCTACTAAATAAGTTCCCGCTGATGTCATATTGACAGTAACTATAAAGTGAGGGCTTTATCATAAGTGTGCCACTATCATTCAGGTGATATAATTATCTAGCAGTTTAAATGTTTGCTTGTTAATCTCCCCCAACAGGATTTAAAACAGTAAAATGGGGCCGTGAAACTCACCTTAGGTTGCACAGCAAAGTTTCCAGATAAACAGTTAATTCAAGTAGCAAGAACGAGTCTTGTGCAAGCAATCAATCACCTAACGAGCATAAATGTATAAGTGTGTGTTCTATAAACTATTAAGTCTAACGTAAACGACAAAAACGAATGATCGTGGGATTCAAAGCAAGTCGAGGATGGCACGTGTGCCAAATCCGAGTGATTATCGAAATAATGCGAGGAAACACAATATATATCAATATTGTATATTTTCTAAGTTCAAATATTCTAAAAATAAATATGTATATATATATGTATTTACTAAACGTTCCAGTAACGTTAATAACGAATTTGCGAGGACAATACATATTTATATATATTACAGATTATCATAAATTATTTGGTTATTTCAATAAAAATCCAACGGCATAAGTTTATATATTAATCTACCCAAGACATATATATATATATGTATTTATATAGGTATATATATATTTATTTATTTTTATTTTTTTTACCTTTTTGTAAAACTAGAATTTTTATATCAATAAATACATATATAGGTGTTAAAATTTTATTTTTAATTTAACAAGACAAGCTAACATATTTTACAATCCATAATACAATTTACGAGGTTTAATGGTTCCAAATATGTTTTTACGGGTTTAAGATATGAGAAGGAATGATTTCGGTACAAGATCCAGTGCTCAAATGTTCAACAATACAAATTAAAAAGGAAAACAGCAAACATGGAGGTCACCTGGTTCGAACCCGTGACCTCTGTGTTACAACACAACGATGTTACCACCCGGCTAGCGCCCTGATTGTGTTATAGGTCTGAACATTTCGTTTTATGCACAGTCCGCGACCAGGAAACGGGTTTAGAAAAATGCAGAATTAAAAAGGGTGAGACCGGGACTTGAACCCGTGTCTCCTAC
>JBCNJP010000229.1:155166-226363 GCA_039602395.1 Deinandra increscens subsp. villosa | reverse complement strand
CACTCTACCTCACTTACAAAGTTTGATCAACTAATTGCTTAGGCAGTTTTTGACCAAAACAGTAGGAGAGATGGTCAGTCTCTAACTTAGGAGAAACACATCCCTGGCTTCATGCATCCAGGGTTAGCTATCTGTTTTCATCCAAGTATCTCAACCAAAGGAGTTAGTAATTTTCATGGAAAATGATAAGAACAGGTAAAGTATAACAAAAGCATTTGATAATAATAAAAAATATAAGAGAAATACCTCGATCAATTCATTAGTTAGGAGACATACCTGACATGTAGCATCCTGGGCACTATACTTACATGAAATAAGCTTTTAAATGGATTGCATTCCATGGTCTTGGTAGTAATTCACCATCCATGTTGGCAAGCCAATATGCCCCCTTACCTGCCTCTGAGTCGATTAAGTAGGGACCTTCCCATTTAGGACCTAACTTACCATCCCAGGATTCGTTGTGTTCTGAAATGCCTTCCTTAGAACCAAGTCTCCTACCCTGAATCTTCGGATCCTTACATGCTTGTTGTAGGTCTTAGAGATCCTTTGTTGATATGCGGCCATTCTCCAAGCAGCTTGTTCTCGTAGTTCATCCACGATGTCTAAGTCATTAGGGTAGGATCCTTACATGCCTGTTGTAAGCCAGGGATTCATTATTTGCATCCTGGGTCTGACGGATAACCTTGAATGTTGGGACCACCATTTCCGTCGGAATGACTGCTTCCGTACCGAAGACCAAGGAAAATAGGGTCTGGCCTGTAGCATTCTTGGATGTAGTCCTATCAGCCCATAATGCTAACGGTAGTTCTTCCGCCCACTTTCCTTTTTTCTCCTTGAGTCTTTTCTTCAAATTGTTAATGATGATCTTGTTGTTAGACTCTACTTGGCCATTAGCTTGAGGATGCACTGGTGTAGAGGTTATCATTTTTATCTCCCAACTTTCACAGAATCTAGTGGTCCTTTTACCAATGGATTGGATCTATTATCACACACTATTTCAGAGGGTATGCCAAATCTTGTTATGATGTTTCTTTTGATAAACCAGATAACCTCCTTCTCTCTGACCTGAACATACGCTTCAGCTTCTATCCATTTTGAGAAGTAGTCAGTCATGGCTAACATGAAGACTTTGCCTCTTGGCGCCCTGGGTAGCTTTCCCACAATGTCCATCCCCCATTTCATAAAGGGCCGGGATGCAGGGATCGGATGCAGGGGTTCAGCAGGTTGATGGGGAATGTTGGCGTGTCTCTGACAAGCATCGCATTTGAGGGAGAAATCCTGGGAATCCTTTCTCAATGATGGCCAAAAGTAGCCAGTCCTCAGCATTTTTAGACATTAGGGACATGCCCACTGTATGATTTCCACAATCACCTTCGTGGATATCTTTGAGTACTTCCAAGGCCTCGTCATCTTCCAAGCATCTCAAGTATGTTCCTGCAACAGATTTTTTATATAATTTACCTTTAATGAGAACGTACCTGGCCATTCTGGTTCTGAATGCTCTAGTATCCTTTTCTTCTTTTGGGATGGAGCCAGCCTGTAAATAATTAATGATGGGTTTGGTCCAGGATGACGGGTTATCCTAGGGATTAGGATGTTGTGCATCCTGGGTATCAGATGCTAAGACCTTGCCCCCGGAATCAGTATCTTCTGGGTTCTCTTGTTGGTTTATTGCTGGACTTAGTATGTGGATTATAGGGATATGTGTTTCCTCCATTGCCTTGAATGCTGACCCCAGGTTTGCTAATGCATATGCTTCAGCATTTTCATCCCTGGGTACTTGCTGTATGTTGAAAGTTTGAAATTCATGGGATATAGCCTTCATAATTTCTAGGTACTTGGCTAGTTTCTCCCCTTTCACTGCATAAGATCCATTGAAATGATTAGTTAAAAGTAGGGAATCGACATATACCTGGATGTTCTGGATCCCAAGATGTAAGGCTAATTGTAGGCCAGCAATCAGGGCTTCATACTCCGCTTCATTGTTAGTCGCCTGGAATCCACACCTAACAGCCTGGGGTATCATGTCCCCCTGTGGCGATTTCAGTATGATCCCAAGGCCTTTCCCCCTGATATTGGATGCCCCATCCGTGAATAGGGTCCAACATCCTGAGAATTCTTCTTCTTGCAAACACTGGAATTCTTGATTTGCTTCATTCTGGATGTCACTACTGAAATCAGCCACAAAGTCTGCTAGAGCTTGTGACTTTATGGCCGTTCTGGATTCGTAGACTAGGTTGTAAGCACTCAACTTCACGGACCATTTTGTCATTCTTCCTGACATTTCAAGTTGCCTCAAGACAGACTTTATAGGGTAGTTAGTTTTCACATGTATAGTATGAGTCTCAAAATAATGTCTAAGTTTAGTAGAAGCCATACTTAGGGCTAGTATAAGTTTTTCTAAATGAGAATACCTGGATTCGGCGTCAAGAAGACTCTTACTTACATAATACACTTGGTGTTGTTGACCCTCTGCATCTTTGGTTAGGACTGCACTTACCGTGTTTCTTGAGACTGCAAGGTACAATGATAAAGGCTCCCCTAGATTCGGCTTCATCGAGAGTGGTGCCGAGGATAGGTACGCTTTCAGATCCTGGAAGGCTTGTTCATGCTGGGACGTCCATTCGCATTTCTTGTTTTTCCTCAGGATGTCATAGAAATCTTGGCATCTTTCTGAGGATTTGGAGATAAACCTATTCAGGGATGTTACCCGGCCTGTCAACCTTTGTACATCCTTGGTGGACTGAGGTGACTTTAGGTTCATAATGGCACAAATTTGTTCTGGACTAGCTTCAATTCCTCTTTTGGTCACCATGTAACCCAAGAATTTACCAGCACCTACTCCAAAATGGCACTTCTCTGGATTCAGCTTCATATTGTACTTATCCAAGATGTCAAAAAATTCTTTAACATCCTGGACATGGGTGCTGACATTCAGGGACTTTACCACCATATCGTCTATATACACCTCCATAGTTTCTCCTAGTTTTTCTTTGACCATCATATTCACCAGTCTTTGATAGGTTGCCCCTGCATTTTCAATCCAAAAGGCGTAACAACATAACAATAAATACCTGTGGGTGTAATGAATGTTGTGTCCTCCTGATCACTTGGCTCCATTTGAATTTGTTGGAATCCTGAGGTAGCGTCCATGAATGTTAACATTTCATGACCTGCCGTTGCGTCTACCATGGAGTTAATGTGTGGTAAGGGAAAAGGGTCTTTAGGGCATGCAGGGTTCAGGTCTGTGTAATCTACACAGACCCTCCAATTGCCATTTTTCTTCTCTACCACCACCACATTGGCCAACCATCTTGGGAACTTGACTTCCCTGATCATCTTGTTCTTCAATAGACGGTCTACCTCCTCTTGAATTATCACATGCTTCTCAAGAGCATACTTTCTCCTTTTTTGATGCGCGGGCCTGTAAGAGGGATCAATACCAAGTTTATGTGTTATAACATCTTTGGATATACCTGTAATGTCTTCAGTATTCCATGCAAATGTTGACATTTTGGATTTGAGGAATTCAACTAGCTCTTTTTCAACTAGGCCCAGGGATGTTAGTGCCAATTGACACCTTCTTCCCAGGATGCAAGGGGTCTAGGATTACTTGCTTTGCATCCTGCTCCCTTGCCTCTAGGATTTCCCTGGTCTTTTTCTTTAATTGCTATCCTTGACGGGCTTTGGTTGAAATCTTCATAGCTGAAGTGTAGCAGTATTTCGCTTCCTGTTAATCGCTGTGGATGGTGACCACTCCCCAGGGTGTGGGCAGTTTAATGCACTAATGGTGTGTAGAGGGGACAAATTTCATGTCCTGAATCCAGGGTCCACCCAGGATGATGTTATATCCAGACGGAGCATCCATGACACAAAAGCGTTGCATCGAGTTCACCCCCTCAACATAAACTGGAAGCTTCACCTCACCCAGGGTATTCTTTGTTTCTCCACTGAACCCTACCAGGACCGTGGGTTTGGAGATGACTTCATCCTGGGGTATCCCCATCTTGGTCAGTGTTTCAAGCTGAATAATGTTGATAGAACTGCCCCCGTCAATGAGGATTCTCTTTACGAAATGGTTGGCTATGTAGAGCGTAATCACGAGCCCATCATGGTGAGTGTCCATGACATTGCACCTATCATCTTTGCTGAAGGTAACATCCTTCAGATCTGCTTGTATTGAGGCTTTGACTGATTTCCTGGGTATGTCTGATTTGGTTTCCCTTGCATGCCTTTTAGCTGCAGAATAAGAAGTACCACATATGTCAGATCCACCAGAAATAAAATAAATTACCTTTGCATCCGGAGATGGAGATGCTGCTCGTTCAGGATGTCCGCGTGATCTGTCTGTATCTTGGGTTTGGTCAGTGCCCCTGGATTTCGCAGACTGGTTAGCGCCCTTGGATTTGTCCTTCTTCTTTCCCAAGAGCTCTTTCAGGAAACCCTTGATCAGCAGGTAGCTGATTTCCTTGCGCATGGCATATGCAATCCTCGTTTACATGGCCAAAGTCCACGTGGTACACACACCACTTGGACTTATCCTTCCACGACGCCTGTTGTCTGTCTTCCTGGGCCACCTTGCTTTGTCCCCCAGGTCCTGCATAGCATTGATCACACCTACAATGTCAGTAGCAAAACAAAATTCATTAAAAGTAGGATACTCTTCATCATCCTCGTCTTCACCCTGTTCGACCCTATTAACCCTTGGATTATCGGGTTTGGAATAGGGTTTAGGCCTCTGGGACTTTGGATGTGCCAGTTCTGATTTCCTGTTGGAAGAGCCGTATCCTGGGACAACGTCAGCTTTTTCCTGTATTTTCCTATCATCTTCAAGCCTGATGAATCGTAGGACCATATGCCTTACTTCATCAAGTCTGTGACAGGGGTTCATTACAAGATCTTGATAGAAGGGCGAATCCTTCTTGAGGCCCATCTTAAATGCTTGGACAGCAGTAGCCATGTCCATATTGGGAATATCCAAGGTCTCCTTGCCGAACCTGTTTACATAATACCTGATAGACTCGTTAGCATTCTGGGTAACCCTATAAAGATCACTCGTCAGTTTTTCAAAACTGCGACTACAAGAAAATTGGTTATTGAATAAGTTAATTAAATGAGAAAAGGATGGGATAGAATAAGGTGGAATACTCAGCAACCATTTCAAGGATGAACCTGTGAGTGTTGACCCGAAACCTTTACATAGGCATGCCTTCTCAATATCAGGGGGCATGTAGATCACCTCCATCCTCTCCATATACTGAGCTACGTATTCCTCTAGATCAGTTGTGCCATCGTATAGTTTCACACTGGGAGTCTGAAACCTCTTGGGTATCTCCACGTCACATATTGGGGGAGCGAACCTTGAAAGTCGATGACTCGATGGTGCTACTTTAGGGATAGGCTGGACCACCCCACGAACACTCGAGATCATCTCCTTCAATTTTTTGAGTTCCTTTGCCACTGCTGGGCTTAAGCCTGTATCCTGCATAGATTCATTAGTATGAGCATTAAGGTTAGGGGTTCCAAGGATGTTACCAGTATCCTGGGTAGTGGTGCCCCCAGGATTCGAGGCAGAGTCCCTGAATGTAGACATCCTGGGCCTGTCAGACAAGGTAGTATAAGCGGTAGCATATGTAGGCCTCGGATCAATGATTTGAATGTCATCTGCTAGACTAGATCCGTTCCCAGGACCGCCGTACTGCAGCCTTCTGGCTTGAACAGGAGATACGGGTGTATGATCCACCTTGTTCATTTCTGACCTCAGCTTGGCTACCACTCCAAACATGTCTTGGTTCACTTTCTAATGTTGCTACATATATTGCTATACTTTTACGAACATGGTAAGGAGTTCATCATTAGAAACTATCAGTGGAATTTCTCCACTACGTCCTGTACCAGTGACACCCTGATTGGTAGCCCTGCTGGTATTGCGGTTCACGGTAGTGGTCGTTGACGTGGTGACCCGTGGAGGTTGTGGAGGAAGAATAGTGCTAGTAGTAGTAGAATTGCTTGCAGGGGTAGTTGCATATGAGTTACTTGGTTGTGTTGCCATTTTTTATAGATCTTTGTAAAGATCAAGTAAAAATGAATCTAACAAGAGGTTGAAAAAATATTGACACCAATTGCCCCACGCTGGGCGCCAAATTGTTTTGGTCAAAACTTACTAAGCAAAATTAAGTAACAAATCCGTTTGTGAGGTATGGTGCCCTGGATGTATAGTTTGTAAAATCAAGTTTGTTGGTTAAAATCCACGGTTTAAATAAGATGAATAGAAACACAAGCAATACCCTCCCTGGATGCAACTATGAACAACGAGATTTGAAAGACGGAAAAGCCCTTAATCCTTGAATGTCTTCAAGGATTGCCGGCATAAAAAACCCCTTCGGCAATGATAACACATGTTGCCTGTTTATTGCCAAGTCAAATATTCTGAGTACAAGTGTTTGTGGCTTGTTTGCTAGGTGGTAGTGTGAATACAAGTGATCGAGAGAGTGAAAAAAATAAACCCTATTCCGCGTTTAAATACATAAAAAAGCCTAACTATATTTCCGAGATTCTAGGGATCTCCCTCCAACGGCTTCTGTTCGTTATTGACCGAGTTCGTCGGCGAGTCTTCCATTCTGCACGTGTTTTTACAATCTTGATCGTTATTCAATCTTTCGTACCTGACTATAGATCAAACAAAGTCAAGAACAAGTTGTTAGTAACGATGCCCTAGCATGCTGGGTAACCGTACATGCTGGGTCAAGATAATTCATAATATAAATATACAGTCCTTGGATATACGATATCCTGGGGTATCATGAATCAGAAATCCAAGGTACCGATAAGCCATATACACAGTTCATGGTTGTCCGACATCCAAGGGTCCAAACCTCTCAAAGAATGTTAGTAAATTTTTAGTGCGAAATCTGGGGTATAACACATAGATGTGTTACTGTTTCTATAAGGCCCACGTGTGGGCGCGTGACATAACTCTCCATTCAATTCAAAGTATAAACACTTGACACTCCATTCAATTCAAAGTATAAATACTTAGGTGTCCTTTGGTTCGTGGAATTCAATGGAATTGAAATTGCAAAATTTTCCTTTGAAAGTTGTGTTTAGTTGGGTTATGGACAAATTTAAATTGGAATGAATTCCTATAATCAATGAAATTTGAGGTCATGTAACTTTCATTAATTAAAGTGAAGGATTTTTAAAGAATGTTAAAATAGTACTATATTTCACTGATTAAAGGAATTCATTGCATTTCAAATTCCTTCGTTACCCAATCAAGAACAATTTTGAATTGAAAAAATATCAATTCCAATTCCATTGAATTCCACAAACCAAACACCACCGTAGAGTCATTCTAGGTACATTTCATGCTCACACTTACACATGCACTTTCACACAGTTTCTTTCTCCGATCATTCCTATTATTTGTTCTCACGCCGGAGAGCCTTCACAGGACAATCTTTCCTGTCCTGCTTTGGTCCTAGCGTGTTGTTAGTTGTGCATGAAAGTATTCCGATCATCCAGAAACATCAATTCCAATCAGATTCGAAGTTTGAGTTAATCTGATTCAAACCACGTCGCCGAAATCTGATCCTACAATTTTTGGTTAAACACACTTTTTTTTTTACATTTTTTTTGTTCTTGTAAACTTCCATGTTTTGTTCCATTAAGAATCGATAGTTTACCTATAAAATGCTTCAATCATTCAATCATATAGTTAGCCGTTAAAAAAACGTTATGCAAAAGCCCAATACATAAGTTTTTAATCCAAACTTATTTTTTCTAATATGCATACTCATTAAGTGAGAAATGAATACACACAACCTATCAAAAAGATTCAAAAGCCTCTATACACTATGGTATACCATTTCCCAAAAAATGTTCTTTAAACAAACAATCAACAATTGAAAAAATGAAGTGATTTACTAACTAATCGGAAAAAATCTCCTCAAGTTCAGGATTCTCCAAATTAACCATGTGTCCCAAATCTGACCCATCTCTAGAAGCCAACCTTGCAACATGACTCCTGTTTTCGTTCTCAACGTCTTCCTCATCATCGGTTTCAGAAGTTTCAACGTCTACTTTTGAATGTATCATCGGTTTCGACTCCTCCGCCTTACATATGCAAGCCACTGGGTTCTCGTGAAACTCTCCCCTTCCTGGTTTAACCTCGTCCGGGTCACCCATGAACCCGGTTTGATAATCTCGGGTCGTGGTTGAGAACTCGTCCCATGTCATGTTATTCCGGTCCATAAACAAACGCCAGAGCTTTTTGGCGTTTGGCCGGATCGTAGGTTTATGCCCAAAATACCTCCTGTTGAAGCATATATATTTATATCTAATCAAACCACTTAATAGATTACATTATTATGATTGTGATTACGATTTTAAGATTATGATTACCTTCTCCCGGCTAACATTTTAGCCATGTTACCGTTGTTGTTTGTGACAAAAACATCACTTTGGTCAGAAACCATGAAATCTAACGCTGCCAAACGCGAAGAGTACGAGGCAAATGGTGACAGTTCTTGTTTGGTCGCGATGGTGTCTTTGGAGTGGATGTTCGGGAACAGAGCTTTCAAGGGGGCTAACGTTGTTTCACCGCCGTAAACTTCACCGGATGCCACGTAGATGTGAACGTCACTATCGTAGCCTAATGCCCGTAGCATAAGCCCCACTTCTTCTGGAGTTAGTGGGCATCTCCCTTGCCTCCGCTCCCTATCCGGGTTCCTTTTCTGCAATCATTGCATTTTAGAAGTAGATTTTAGAAGAGTAAAAGATTAATAATTTCTTTATAGGCCGGGGCGGGACCGGTCTTACGTACGTGTAACGTTTTCCAGCGTTTTCGAATCTGTTGTAAATCTCGTCTTTCCTCATCTCCACCACCGTAATAGCACCCAGAGAAGGCCAGCATATCGGATTCAAATCTGAATACTCGTGACCAGATTAGGTGTGCAATCATATCATATATATCTTAATTATTATTAATTATTATATATGTACCTCAAATGCAAAGCGATGAAATGCTTGCTTTTCTTCCTCATTCGTTGGACTAACATTTGTCCCATTTCAAGAATCGGGTCGGTAAACTTCAAAGCGTGATAATTAGCTCGGCATCTCAACTTTTGGAGATTTGTAGCCAGTCTGTTTGATAGCCTAAAATCAAACTTGGTAAGTATAACAGCCTGCAACAACCAAATTCAAATTACCAATATTCAATCAATATCTCTCTCTTTATATAAACCAAACTAATAAACGTTATATGTTACATCTCGTAAACATATAATGTGTACCTTCTTCTTGTCTAGAAGAGGTACCATACGAGATTGATAGCAGCCCTGATTGCATTTACGGGGTACTCGGGTGTGATATGGAGTGACAACTCTTCCATTGATCGCGGGGAGTTCTTTCACAATCTTAACATCTTTAGACAGATATGATATGAACCACTCAACATCAAAGATCTCAGAGAAATTACTGCAGTAAACACATACATATTTAATTTTACTCCAATACCACTATATGGATCCATTTTTTTTTAACTAGAATATATATATTTGAAACCCGGGGGCTACCTTTGATCCTTCCAGTATGATTTTTGGTCAAGTGTTGGGACTACAAGTGTGGCATTGAGTATATAAGCGGCCACCACTGCATCCGTTATCTGCATATATTATATTATTAATAGCAGTTAGCATCACCAAGGTTAACTAAGATGATCGAGATGGCACCACGTGCGTAGCTAGCTAGGTTGATTAACATACCCCGGTTCGTTGTTGGTTCAACCCACCGCTCGTAGCGATCAACAAAAACCGAGAGGGGTTAGTCTTGGCCTTTGCTTCTACAATATTCAATGTAACAAAATTAACCTTTTAATTATATACAAGATTTTCACAATAATTACAAACAATAATCACATTTTTCGTGTCTCTAATTTTTTATTCTTTTTATGTTTTAAATTCACAATCTACAGGTTTGAAATAATATACTCTCGTTTTCTGCTAATTTGTTTTTTAGTTAAATGATTAAATTATCCTTATTACAAAGGATGTATATAAGCAATTCTGACATACCATCTCTCTCCTCCATCTTCTCTCTCTAACAACAATATAACATAAATGGAAATACATACATACAAGGAGATTTATTTTTATTAGAGATTTAGAGTAATTATATCTCGTCCACATTAAAAGAAAATAAATATATGTATATGCATACCTAGAAAATTTTGACTTTTTTCGGAGCAGCCGTAGTAGAATCGGGATTGAAGTGACGTCCATAGATTCCGGCGTGCACTCCCTTCGTCTCTTGACGGCTTCAAATGCACAACAAATTAAAATAAAAATAATAATAAGTCAAATAAAACGAAAATTAATTTAATAATCCGCATAAGGATTAAATTAAAATATACAATAAAACAGAAAACAAATCCAATGTAACGCTTACCGGAACAAGAAAAGCTGTCGGCTTTCCGACATGTGACCACACCTCGGTTTCTTGATCGGACTGTAAACAACAATAATTAAATTCGATCGAAATCATGATCAGGTGAAAGAAAAAAATGAAACTTAAAAGGGTTTTTTTTCTTTTTTACCGTGTGGTGGTTGTTGATCGGTGGCGATAGGAATGATAAGAGGGCGAAGAAGAAGAGAATGCAGCCGGAGACGGCGGAGATGAGAGGGAGGAGGTGGATGCGGCGACGGTGGCAGAGTATTACGCCTTGCAATATTCCGACGCCGATGTAAGCAGCGCTGTTCTGATGGCGGCTTCTTTTCTTCATGGTTGATTATTTAGCGGATTGCGGCGGCGGCGGCGGCGGCGGGATTCATTTTCCGGCGATTTGTGTATTTTGAATGGCGTCGCGAGAGATTATGCGTGTGGGTGGGTTTTGCAGGATTTCGATTCTTGTAGGTGTAGAGAGTGGGCCCAGGGAGTCCGGCTTTCACCTCGATGGAATCGCAATCAAACAAATCTGAGTTGGATTATATCATTTTTATTTTTATTACCAGGAGCTATAAACTAAAATTATAATGACATAAACACCCCCTCACACCCCTCCAGTTTAGGCTACCTTACACAATTTACACAACTTCGATATTTTTTTAGAAACAGCCATAAATTAAAACCAAAAGGAAGACCCTAGCAAGGAGCTAGAGAGTCTTGATACACAACATGAAAAGGAAAATTACACCACACTTGCTAATAACTCCCACTCAATCTCCCCCTATTACTAATCCACAAGAAAGAAAGAGGCAATACTTGCCAGACAAACGGAAAATTACCCCACACTTGCCAGACAAACGCACACACCTTAAGGGGGACCCAATTCATCCAAGGGAAAGGAGGGTCCGACACCGAAAGAAACCCCTTCTGGATGATCGATCTCACAACACCGGCATCATAAACGTCACCACACGAAGAACCCCAACCCCATTTATCCGGCCCCTGCAGTAACCACACATCCTCCAGTAAATCATTTAGAAAACTGAGGTCATCCCTAACATCCGAAGCCAGACACCCCTGGGACGAGAAACAATAAAGGACAACCTCCTCACCCACCATGCACACTCTATCAGCAACAACACAATTTTTCTTTTTTTTTCCACATGAAACAGTTATCGGCCCAGAAGCGGAGAAGCTGTCCATTTGTCAGGGAACAATGGAGCCCATTAACATCGTCTAAGCCCATCGTTCTAGCCTCCTTCCAAACTTTTAAAACATTAACCCAACCTCTTCTAATAGAACTCTTAACCGGGTAGGCCAAGGCATTCCTATTACGCTCATGAATTGCACGAATCACCCTAGACCAAATGATATCACTTTTAGTCTTGAAGCGAAAGAGCCATTTCAAAAGCAAGGATACATTTGCCGCCTTTATCGAGCCAATGCCTAACCCACCATCCTCTTTATCCGCAAGAAGTTTTCTCCAAGCAATCCACGCAATTTTCTTTTTTTCACTCGAAGCCCCCCACACAAAACTTCTACTGATTGCTTCCAACTTATTAATGACACCACACGGCGCTTTAAACAAAGAGAGATAATAAGTGGGAATAGTCCCAGGTACCGCTTTAGCAAGAGTAACTCTACCCCCAAACGATAAGCTATACGACTTCCATTTAGAAAGGCGTTTCTTGACTTTATCGATCAAAGGTTGCCAACATTAAATTCTATTGAGATTTTGGCCAATAGGAACACCAAGGTAGGTCACCGGGAAGGCATCCACTTTGCAGTGGAGTTTATAAGCAACTCTTTAGAAAGAGGGCATTCACCCCTATTCCAAAAAGGGAGCTTTTTTTTTAAATTTAATTTTAAAACATGACACTAAAGAGAAACACGTAAGATGTCTTGCCAATTTGGCAAAGTTGGACAACGAAGCTTCTCCCACAAACATTATTAGGCCATGGAACGTACCTAAATTACATCCTCTAACGACCAAAACATTGAGAGCCTCCATCACGATAGTGAAAAGGAAAGGAGACAAAGGATCACCTTGGCGAAGACCCCGGGACATATCAAATTCCATGGTACGAGAGCCATTAACCAACACTGACGACCTTTCGGACTTGAGGCACCCGGATATCCATTTCCTCCAGAGAAATGGAAAACCCATAAACTCTAAGATATTATCCAAGAATGACCAACTGATCGAGTCGTAGGCTTTTTCGAAATCAATTTTGAGAAAACAAGCCTCACCTTTGGACGCCTTTAGCCAAGCCAAAATCTCATTAATAATGAAAGGACCATCGAGAATATACCAGTCTTTATCGAAAGAAAATTGAGATTCACTAATGATAGAATCCATAACAAGAAAGATCCGGTTAGCAAGACATTTGGATATCACTTTTTGGATAGCCCCCACAAGACTAATAGGTCGAAAATCCCCGATACTGACCGGGTTTTTAACCTTGGCAATGAGAGCGATGAAACCCGAGTTAACCCCATTGCTAACCACACCCGAAGAGTTAAAGGAATCCAAAATATTTTTGAAATCCAAAGAGAAGAGATCCCAAAAACTTTTGAAAAAAGCAAAATTGAAACTGTCCGGGCCCGGGCTTTTTTCATTTTCACAATCCCAAACCGCCATCTTAATTTCAACCAACGAGAATGGCATAGTAAAAAAAGAACCTTGAATTGAGGAGATGGATTTAAAAACACCATCAAGCATCTTTGGCCGTATGGAAAGAGGTTCTAGGAATCCTTCTTTGAAGTGATAAAAAAAAGGCTTTTTTGACAACGATGGGGTTATCAATCCAAACCCCCTCAATCCAAGTACCCAAAATACGATTATTTTCAACCTTTTTATTTATCATTCCGTGAAAAGTTATAGAGTTCTCATCCCCTTCAAGAGCCCACTTAACCTTAGCTTTTTGTTTGAGGTCCATGAGATTCGCCTTTTCGAGCATAAACACCTCGTTTTTTAGATCAAGTCTAAGGGACCTATCCACATCAGTGATACGCCCATATTCCTCCACATAATCTATGGCATCTATTTGCTTTTTCAAGTGAATAATACAGTCAACATCCTTGCCCCACTTCTTCTTCCAAACTTTAAGCTCCCCTTTAATAAACTTTAATTTTCTAGCAAGAAGTAAATCTGGCGGCCTAGTCCCTCTAAAATTCGATAATGCATTGGAGATTACCTCCTCAAAGCCAACTTTATCCATCCAAGAAGAGAAGAGTTTAAAAGGTTTCGGACCATAATCAGGAGCATTGATATTAATCATAATTGGACAATGGTCCGAGTGTTCATGAGCCACCGCCTTCGCATTTGTTTTAGGCCACTGAAGAAGAAAGTCTCTAGAAATTAACCCCTATCAGTCTTGCTAATACCGCCCCCACTGCTCGATAAGAAAGTGAACTTGTGACCCCCTAAATTTAGATCCACCAGACCCATGGACAAAATAAAATTGTTAAACGCATACGACGAAGATTGACAAAAGGAGGCACCATCCCTTTTTGATCTATTGCGAACAATGTTAAAATCTCCCATAACAACCCAAATCCCTCCTATAGCGTTTTTTTAGATCAACAACCCTTGTCCAGATTTCCTTTTTTGCCTGATCCGATTTTGGCCCGTACATGTTGACCACCGAAATAAGATCGTCCACTCCAACAACACTGCCCCTCACCATAATAAAGTTATTATGGATGACCGAGTCCACCTTTGTGAAAATTGTTAGAGCATATACCTATGCTACAGTGTGTCTTGTATATTGTATCTAGTTCAGAGCGTTGGAATGAGTCTTGGACAAAAATCCTCGGGTCTAAAATAGAGATAAGACCCCCAGATCGGCCACTAGCCCCAACCTCCTTGTAATCGAAAACCGTTCTACCCCAAAGTTTTTCACACGGAATGTCTTCTTTGTTCACCCATTGAGTTTCTTGAATGGCTACAAACAAGACATTATACTCTCTCCTGAGACGCTTGACCCACAAATGCTTAGCCTCATTTAAGACCCCCTCTTATGTTCAAAGATAAAAAATTCATAAGGACACCTCTCTGTCCCCTTCACCTTCCTCAACGATCATCTTATGGATTAGAGGCACTCCAACCAACTCTCCAATCTCTTTAGAGATCGACCTCCACTTCATGTTGAACCAAGCAAGCCGCGTCCGAGACACTGGACCCCACCGATCCCCTATCACACGAGTTTGGCACCCCTTTAGAGAAAGAAGAACAAGATCTTGTAGACCATCGGGTCTTCTTAGAGCGAGACTTAAGCAAAGAGCCCCATACCATCACCTTCCCACCACCTTTTGACATACACCCCTGTCCACCCAAATTAGTTCTTTTCAAAAGGCCCCCTTTTTTCTTACGATTCCACGAGTAGGGGGCAGAAACAGTAGTTTCACCTTCAATTGTCATTGGGTCCAAAGGAATAGAGTAATCAGGCCCAAAAATTGGATCAGAAAAAGAAGGCCCATTTACCTGTTTGGCATCCCCAATTGGACTTGGACATAAAAGGGTGGCCTTCACGTTTGAATCTCCTATGGGGTCCCTAGAACAGGAAAATTCAGAGGAGTTTGGTGTATCCTCCTTGGACAAAATGCCATTACCCTAACATGTCCCCCTCCTACCCTCCTGGTACTGACACTTTGGAACATTAGACACGTCGAGAGCCTTACCCTCCTGCGCCACACTGTTGACAGCAAAGTCAACTTCTTCAACCGGCCGGAAGTCCGCCATCTCCGGCGAACTTAGTCCCCCCTCTTCAAGATCCTCCCCACGAACCGAAATCCGAATATGGCAATTGTCATCCCCACCATCACCATCCTGGGACACTGGAAAATCTTCCTCGTTATCAAATGATGGAACCCAAGTAGTTAAATCTTCCGTCACCTTGACACTGTAGCAGTTACCATTCCAGATGATATGCCGGATGTGTCGATACGCTTCGTTGTTTTTGTAAGCACGTGACAAACACCTGAGCTCATGTCCTCCCCACACCAAGAAAAATTAGAGGGCCACATTAACATGCCAAACGTCTCTTCGATTTTATCAAAGTTAGAGTTACATTGGAGGTGAAGAGGATACCCAACCATTCTTAGGCCGACAATTCTATCGTGAGTAACTGGATCTCCTTCCCAGATTTCCACCGATTGGAAACCCTCCACACCAGGGTTCTTGAAAACCGTCGCACACGTCTCGGCTTCAATTGATGAAGAGAAGATTACCATAACATAGAGACCGCCAATATACTTAACTTCTAGCTTTCTGAACCCCAACTCCGCCAACGTCGGTTTAATATTGACCAAGTCGACTGAAGACACCATCTCAGCAATGATGGACCTAGCTTTCATCGACTCTACCTCCAGAATAGGGTAAGAGTTTAGGATGGTGATATTACCAGGGGGTAACTAGACATTTTTTCCTTGAGAAGCATCTTACTGTACGAGATACCCGTATTTCGAGAAGGTCCGGCGGCACCCAACAATGAGGCACCACCACCTTCTACCGGTTTCTTTCCGCGAGAGTTCTCCTCAATATTCTCCGGTGACATCCAATCCTCCCTAGTACTTTTGGCAAGGTTTAATTTTAATAACTTTTCATGGATCTCCAAAACCTTGAGGTCACTCAACTGTTCTCTACATTAGTCACATTCTTGAACCTCAAAAACCCGAAGATCTCCTGATTGAATCTCCGTTTCCGAGGGATAAAAGCGTCGGCGATGGTGCCGAACCTGACCGCTGCACGTCGCAGCTCAAACGAGGAGACTCCGATAGGGATGCCGGAGACGAAAAAATATGTGATGGAACCTTCCCTCCGATTAGATCTCCAGTGACGAACCACCTTCCACTCTCCCTCACTCTCCCTCATGTTGATGTACACAACTTAGGTCATTCACAACAGGTTCCTTATCCTTGTTTATATAATTTATACTTTAATTATTACTTTTTCTCTCTGTTTCACTCACAACTACAACTAAATAATATTTTTCATACCCTTATCATTACATTTTCTCTCTTTTTCGCTCACTTCAAACCTCAAATTTATGAAATCAACAAATTTTTTTTGTCAAATTTATAGATAAATAGTAACTTTTTCTCTCTCTGTTGATACATAATATGTGCGTCGTGTGAAGTATCCAACCAGACGATGTCATGTGAAGTATCAAGATCAAAGTTCAAGGCTAGGTTTGTTGTTGGGCGAACTTCGTCCGAACCTGGAGTTCGGACCTGCCGAACTTGGAGTTCGGTCAGTAGTCTATAAATAGGTTGTTTGTCTTTGTTTTCTGTACGAGAGATTGCAGAGTGTGAAAGAGCTGAGTCTTAAGTGTGTGTTTAGTGTGGTGTTCTCTGAGTCATTGTTCTTCGTGTTACTGATTGTAATTGTTAATGAGATCAATAAAACAATCGGTTAATTACGTTTTGTATTCGATATAGCTAGATTGAGTAGACGATCCAAAGCTCACGCAATTTCAAGTGAGTGAGAAAATTCATTCTCAACTTGACTTTGACGAGACGATTTTCTATGAGCAGAAAAAGGTTAGTGATGTAAAAGCTGAATTTTCAAGGTTGGCAAAGAATGGTCATCAGGCATCTACATCTGAGGAGAAGATTTCTGGTAAGAATGTTGGTTTGGGTTTTCAATCACAGAATGTCAAATCTGAGGAGGTTTCAGCATCAACATCACAAGATTTGAAGAAGCTTAAAATGAAGCAAGTGAAGAAGGAAGTTTTCAAGGCTGAGAAGGTTCAACCTGAGTGGTTTTACAAACTCAAGGGTTTAGAACATGTTTTCTCTGATAAAGAGTTTCCTCTTCATTGTGTCAATGCTCGAAATATTTCCGAAGTTTTTGTGAAGAAGGAAGTTTCAAGAACCTTGAAGAATCAGAATGCAAAAGTTTCTTCTGATGGTTCTTATTCTTGAAGCCCAACATCAAAATGGGTACATGATCACAGGAATCAGGTATATGATTCTAATTTGATCATTTTCGAGATATTCATATTTGTGAATTTGTGCAGGCACCTAAAAGGTGGGACAAAACTAAACGTCTATGCTATGTTTGCCGCCAAACAGGGCATATGGCAAAAGATTGTCCACTCCCTGCTGAATCAAAACAATGGTCTCAACAAATACCAGTTTTTGGTAAATCTGCTAAACCAAATTTCTTTGATGAACAAGGCAGAGTTTTTGATGAATGTGAACCTACATTCTTTCTAAAATAAAAACGTTTTGTTCCTATGTTTCAAAAGGTTCAAAATGTAGGTTCTTCATCACAGCCACCTGTGATTGATCCAATAAAAATTGAGTTACCAAAACAATCACAATTCTGGAAGCCAAAAGTGGTTTCAAAGCAAAACCAGGACACTGGTCGATCAAAAGCAGTTGCTTCGGGTCAAGTTATAAACTAATGAGTTTGACAAGTGTGCAAGTACTTCTAGAAGACATATCGACGATTGCAAAAGTTGTTGATGGAGGAGTATTCTGCTTAACTTAAATTTCATGATATATATTTTTCTAACCTGCAAATTTTCGGAAATTCTAAAACTACTAGGTAATCGTGTTGATTGATCAATTTTCTTTCTTTATGCATTTTCAAGTGATAAAAGTTTCAAAAATAGAGTCTTGGTTTTGTAAGGGGGAGAATTGCATGTAAGGGGGAGAAATTGTGAAAATGAATTGTATGGGATGAAGGTGAATACATGCACAATATATAAAATTTTGAGAAATTGATCATTGGGAAATGATGGTACATTGGCTTACGTATCTGACTCATGGATAGAGTAGATGAAAGAGCCATAAGATCATTGTTGATATGTTTGGTAGGCTCGGCAAATCAGAAAGTATTCAGATGTGATAAACACTAAATACTAATGCTTGACCATGTGGATAACATCTTGATGTGTATTTCATGACGAAAAGAAAAATAAGTGTGAAAAACAAAATGAGAAGTTCATGTGTATACATGTGTTCATTTTTCAAAAATTTAAACTTGTTTGATTTTCTTTATTTTGTCAAACGATCGGACTTTCTTTGCGTGTCCACAAGATCGATCTGATTGTTGCTCGTTTGACGTTCTGCTTTATTTTCTTTGGTGCTTTGTATAACTCATCGGACTTTCTCTGCGTGTACGGGAGTACCGACCTGATTGTTGTTGGGTTATACAATTTCAACTTGTTTTATTTTATATTTTGTTAAATCCGATGCCTTATCTTGGTATCGAAAGATCAACCTTAAGGTAGACGATTTAACGTTCTTATTTATTTTTGCATGGAACACAGTTGACGATATCATGAAAATATTATACTTTGTGAAAATTCACAAGTGTAATCACACAAAAAGAAAAAAGAAAAAGAAAAAGAAAATGTCTGAATATGTCTGATAGTGTGGGATACACTGGTCAAAGCAAAATCTAATTAATACCTTAACATATCCAGATGTTATGAGTATGGTTCTGTCTGAGTTTAAGATGGACAAATTATACCGGCAATCAGCATGACTTATGTGCTTCGATTAGTTGAAATTGAAGTGTAGTTCAGTGCGTCATGTCCAATATGATCCCATATAGTGATCTTTCTCATACCAAAAATAAAGTTTGATTTTGTATTGCAATTTCATTTCATTTCTGAAAAGTACAAAAAGATTTTTGGTGTGTTTTGTCATAAAATTGAAAAATAAAAAAGATTTTAGGTTGGTTTTGATATAAACTTTCAAAAAGCCAAAAAGATTTTGTTTCTGATTTATTTTCGATCTGATCAACACGTGATACAAATTCAATTTTCAAAATCATATATTGGAGTCTCTAAGAGATGTTTACGCCAAGATTATTTAAAATTCTGAGCAAGTTGATAAAGTGAAAGAAATCACAACTTCAAGTCTTCTGAAGCTGTTGATAAAGTCCAGAGAATCACCAGACATTGTCAAGTATTCAAGATCAAGCTATGATCAAGTTGAGGAGGAGTTTGTTCAAAGATTCATTTCGTTGGACGAACGGATTCTACACTTGAGGGGGAGTTTGATTGAAGATACAGTTTTGAGGATGTTGAAGAGATACTGCACATGACGAGGGGGAGTTTGTTGATACATAATATGTGCGTCGTGTGAAGTATCCAACCAGACGATGTCATGTGAAGTATCAAGACCAAAGTTCAAGGCTAGGTTTGTTGGTGGGCGAACCTAGTCCGAACCTGGAGTTCGGACCTGCCGAACTTAGAGTTCGGACGGAGTTCGGCCAACAATCTATAAATAGGGTGTTTGTCTTTGTTTTCTATACGAGAGATTGCAAAGTGTGAAAGAGTTGAGTCTTAAGTGTGTGTTTACTATGGTGTTCTCTGAGTCATTGTTCTTCGTGTTACTGATTGTAATTGTTCGTGAGATCAATAAAACAATCGTTTAATTACTTTTTGTATTCGATATAGCTAGATTGAGTAGACGATCCAAAGCTCACGCAATTTCACTCTCCTCTACTCCAACCACTCATAACCAAACATCAAATTTTAAGGTCTACACTCACATAATCATAAGGAACCTACTGTGAATGCTCTTAGTGTTACTTTGTCTTTTTCATAATTCTTTTACCAGCAAAATTAGGATCAGTGATGGGTTACTGACACATCTGATCATTTCCGTTCTTCAAGTACGGAACCGAAGACCACATTCAGAAGAAAACTCATCGTCTCCCTTCTTCAAGTACTGGACTCCTAATTTTTTTTTGTCACAAGTGAGATTTGAACCCGAAATCTTCTATTTTAATGTCTTTTTCATTACTTGATCCAAAATAAATATTAGTTAGACTACCCGCAACGCGAACACCAACCCTTCCGACAAATAGTTCTAGTCAGCATGTCACATCAGCTTTTTACACATCTTTTCAAATCCTTCCCACAAATAGTTTTTAGCCCTAATGCTGCACTTGCCACACACACTTTTGTTTTTACATTATAATTTCTTTTTTGTTTTTATTTATGAAATTTTTAAGTATACTTAAATAATTAAATATTCATTATAACGGCTATTTTATTAAAAAAAGATTACTTTATTTAAAATTTTAATTATTTAAATATTTAAATAAACAAATATTGGAAAATTGGGTCCTATTAATCCCAGTTATCACCTATTGGCCGATAATAATCTCAGTTATGTGTTTTTCCCTCCAATAGTCCCGGTTATTAACATATTAACATGTATTGAATCGCTGTTAAGTAAACACTAACGTTGTTAATTTTTAGGCTGAGTGGACATCCACGTAGGATCCTACATGGCATTTTTTATTAAATCTTTTTTTACTAAATAAAAAAACCCTATTAAAAAAAAAAACAGTAGCATCATCACCTCCTAATCTCTTTGCCATTGCATAAAATCTCGTTAACCACAAAATCCCTATTAACCCTATTGTAACATTCCGATTTTAATAATTGAAAATCCCGTTAACGTCATGAATTTAAATGATATGAGAGGAATAATTCCCTAAGTTAGTAAGTTTTTGTGCTTATGTGAAAGTGATAGGGCTTGTTGTGTAAATTGGTGTTTTGGTTAATTAGAATAAAGTGCTGAAATTAGAAGGGCCAAATCTATAATTACCTAATAGTGTGTTAAACAAAAGAGAGAAGGAAGGGAGGGAGGTTGCAGATAGCAACCTAGAGATTGACCCCCAGCCCGTCTCCTTCCTCCAAATCGAAAATCATACTCAATTAAGGTCCAAGACTACGATTTTTAGCTCATAAACTTGGAATTTGAGGTGGTTAAGCATCAACAATCATCAATTGTGGGTCAAGTAAGTAAACTACATGATCCTTGCATGTATAGGGTTCAAAATTTGAATGTAAATCATAAATGGTTTGATGTAATATGAATCTAGTTATGGTGAGAACATCTAGTGTTATGTAAATTCCTAGTATGATGGTTAATTGGTGAAGTAGTCACCAAATTCCTCTTGTTGAACCCTCATGCTACATAGCTAGTTGATGGAATTGCCAAAGTGGTAGAATAATTTAAATTCTTGTGTGAAAATGATGAATTACGTTGAATTGATGATGGGTTTGAGGTGATTCCACCTAAATCATGTAGAATAGATAATTTGGAATGCTTAGGCAAGGAATTACAAGTGTGTGTATATGTATGCACACAAGGTGTTTGATGAAATGCCTACATGAATTCTATTGCTTGGAATATGGTCAATTTTCCATTTGGTAGAATTGAGTTTGAATGCACGTATTTGATATTCGGTCTTAGCAATGGATCCTATGTATGTAGGAATCTATGATTTGAATACTTGCTTGCAATTTATGTGAAACATGAATATGTGCAATATTGGAAAATCTATTATAATGATTGTGATTATGATAAAGGTCCTAACTTCGTTAGTGGCCAGTTAGGTGATCAAGTTGATCAAGTGAACAACCAAGGTGCAAGTGGAAGCGGAGGCTCAAACCTACGAGGTAACATTGTTTATGTTACAAGAATTGATTTATGATGATGTAATTTGTGTGATTTCACAATAAATAGAACAAGCCAAGGGGTAATTGAATAGGTGATGAATGGTTCTAGGAACCATGAAGCCTTATTGCCGGAAGGTCCACCAATTAGAGAAATTGGCCATAAATAAGATTCATAGGAATCACAAGATAGATGAGCAAGTTACAATGGGTGGAAATGGTGAAATGAAACTATCACCATGTAACGGGTAATTGATGATCATAAATGGTTTATAGAACCATAGATTCCCAATAGATAAGTTATTGGATGGCACCAAAGGCTGGGTCAAACGGGTTGTATAACCCATAAAGGGACAAACGGGTAAGTTAGTAACTCCCGAAGGTTAATTGATATAAAATAAGATGGTCATTTTGTTTAGGATTATAATCCATCGTAATGGTGCCATTCCTAGTAACAAAAAGCACATAAGGTGCATAAAACCCATGTAGGTTCAAATGGTGAAGTGGACAATGAAATTGACTTACATTTTATGACTATCAGTGGGTGGTGGGTATAATAACCTAAATGTTTAGACAGGATAATAGCTCCATTGAAATCAGTGACTTAACGGGTCAAACGGGTTGGTTTGAACCCGTTAATGCTAATCATGAGGTTGATTAGGGCTAAGGTATGTTAATGTACATGAATAAATGTTTTAAAAGTGTTTTGGGGTGTCAAGAAGGTAGAAAACCAGACCCCAAATGGTTCCTAAAAATCTGGTAGAAAATAGGGGAAGAAGGCCAAAATTTGGCTAAGTATGGGACTAGCAAAGATTTAGCCGGATCCCTAGAAATCACGCTCTAAGCGTATCACTTGAAGCACATGAAGCTCCAAGCGATACGCGTGGAGCTTCACGACCCGTGACAGAATCCTTCGCGTACCATGAAGGATTAAAACTCATGAATTTTTTTATTTTTGTTGATTCTTGATATTGTTTATGCTTTGTGCTGCAATGGAAACTCACTATTGAAAGTGAGTATGTTGCAGGTAAAGGGAAGGCTTAAAGGGATGCTTGTCAAGCGTTGGGAGGAACGATCACATGAAGACCAAAGTTCCCGTTTTGCATTTGGATTTATGAAATCATTGTAAACGTTGTTAAACAAACTTATGGATGCCAAACTTGAATATTGTCTTTTGTAAATGTTAAACATGATGTTGTTACAAAAATTTCCTGGGACCGGTTTTTATGAACTGTATCGTTAAGGTTTGGCACTAAAATATATACGGGTGTTACAATTTGGTATCTTAGCCATGGTTTGAGGGATTCAAGTACTCGGGGAGTACTTGAACTCAAACCTTGAGCTAAAGGGATGATAAAAAGTGATCCGTTCAAGCTTGACGAAGTATCTGGGTAAGATGTTTAGTTATGAATTTAATACTATTATTTGTGTTTAATTGAAATACTAATTTCCAATATATGCCGGTAAAGGCGAAGTTATTAACGGTCACTCATGCAAACGCATGGGGATGTGTTGTATACCTGAACCATGAAGTGCGTGAGTGAAGTGGAGGCGGGTAGAAACGGGGTAAAGCCTAGCCAAGAAACCTCGTACAAACCTATGGGGAGTCATTGGCCATGACCAATAAGACTTAGAAAAACCTTTCTAAAGGAAAAGGTAAATGAAAGCTATTGAGCTAATGAAATTGTTTTAACTCTGTAGATCAGTGTCAGACCACGATGATGACTGTCTTATAAGAGAACAGAGAAGGGAGGGCTTAAGGCCTAGATCTCCGAGGAGATCGGAAGAGCCATCAATATGGCCCTCCCAGATTATGTGCAAAAGATCAAAGAGGATCTTCTCAAAATGATGAATGAGAAAACGGAAGAGTTGAAGAATGTCCTCCTGAATAAAGGGGAAACTAGCAAACCGAAGAAGGCACGTTCCTTCAAAGAGCTTGTGGCCTGTAAACCCCCACAATACATGTAACATCCCAAAATTCATAGATACATTTTATATATAGCAAATATGTGTTTATATTATAAATACGTGAGCTAGATTGATAAACATGGTAAGACTATACATTGGATAGGTTGCATGTGTTAGAATTATTCGTTTGATAGCCAATGTGATGAAATGTGCATTAACGAATGTGTTAAACGTTAAAGAAAGTAAAATATGAGATGAATATGTGTTTATATGATTAGCATGATGATAAATGAATCATTTTATCGATATATACGTGTAAATACGTGTGTTAATAGCTAACGAAAAGTAAAAGGGCTAAAAGTGTAAGTATTATAAAGATATAAACATATACAAGTATTATATGTGTTCATATTCATTATAAGTATTTTGAGGCTTAGAAATTAGTAAAAATATATCCTAATATGATTCATAACATGAAATGCTAAGTATAGTAAAGTTTGATCAGGGGCTAAAATGTAAATTAGCAAATAATAAAGAAAATATATATAAATGTATATAGATGTTATTGTACGAATCTCGAGCCTTAGAAACCTTAGAGAGTTGATGTGTTGCAAACACATCCTGTTTTCTTATGTCTTTTGTTATGTATTTGAGTCAAGTTGAGTCGGTTTTCATTGTTTTTATCTGTTTTTAGTTAAGTTTGTGTCTTTGAGTCTTGTTTATGTTTTTATGCAAGTTTTGCAGGTTTCTGATAGAATACCGAGCCAAGTGTGAAGATGATGAATTTTTGAAGAAGAAAATAAAGAGAAGTGCTAAAGAATGGTCTCCAGGCGTATCGCCTGGAGAATGAGGAGAAGCAAGCGATACGCTTGTGCCTGGAAAAGTCAAAGGCGGTTTAAAAGTCAAACCCGACTATTTTGACGGGTAATGCACACCAAGCGTATCGCGTGAAGAGGATATGGCAGCAAGCGATACGCTTGCTGCCTAAAAACCCGCAGATTTTGCTTACTCGATATAAAAACGATTTTTAAGGGTTCCAGTCGATCATTCACGACTTCCAGACGACAGAGGAGCGAACTAAGGCGATTTTTAGAGACAGGAGAGAGCTGGGAACAAGGAGAACCATCAAGGAATCAACAATCGATCATTAAATCATCATCGAATCATTCGGTTCTTCTCGTTTCTTGTTTTGAATTCTTAGTTTCAGTTATGTTCACTGTTAAAGATTCAAACTTTATTTGTTTTTATGCTATGAACGTGATTGTAGGCTAGGCGTTTAACACCGCCTAGACCGTTTGGATGAACGATTGGCATTTATGACTTTGTTTGGCTTTTGACAACTTGATTGATGTAATGTTTCTTTAAATTCCATTATTGACATGATTGTATGCATATGACCACTAGAGTTAGGGTTTGAATTAATTTACTAAACTACTTAGCCTGCGAATGTCTTTCGGTTTGGGTTGGGTAATCGGTTGCGTGACTGTGTGTTTGCGATTGGTTTGAATACCTGTCTTGATTTTCATAGTTTAGTATTTTGATGAATTCTCTGATTCTAGTGTGCTGCCCTAGTTAGACAAGCCGGAAGGTGATAGCTAGGTCGGATAGTCGGGTTGACTAGTGGATTAGGATCACATTGCCATCGGAAGAGGGATGCCCTAGGAAATTAGTTAGCTTGTTATTCCATGTCATTTGTGTTAATTAGTGGTAGTTCCTGCTAGCTTAAGGTGCCTTAGATTGTTTCGAGGGTGGTTAGGTCTAGTTGAGGTTGGATGTACCCACAAGGTGAACTCCTGTTCGAACGTTAGGAACATTTGCTAAGAAGGACTTAAAAGGTGAATTAGCTGCCATCAGAGTTGTCATAGCCAGATGAGTTGTAGGTGTTGGTTGGGATTCTAGGTCTAGGTGGTGTCTTTCTCATATTTGATCGTTTCTTGAGTTTCCTGCTGTCCGTTTGTTAGTTGCGTTAGTTAATCTTAATTCAATTCTCAAATCTCAATTAAAAACTCAAATTACTCAGTATTTCCAATTTCTAGGTCTAGGTTAAGTCTTGGTCTTTAGAGTGTCCTCAGGGTTCGATATTCCCGGTCTTCCTTAGCTTTACTACGATCCGACATCTACACTTGCCTTAGGGTTCGGTTCAGTTTTAGGGTTTTCGGTAAAATTTAGGTGTGTCTAGGTCTAGGTTTAGGTCTAGGTTTTAGTAGCATTTTTAGGTACGTTCCGAGCACATCAAGTTTTTGGCGCCGTTGTCGGGGACACTTGGCGATTGGCAAGATTAACTTAGGTCGTTGTTAGGAAATTTGAGTCTTTTCGGTTTTTCCGTGTCTAGAGTCTTAGGATTTTCAATCTCGAGTCTAGATATATAGGTTTTATTTTTTCTTTTTTTTCTTTTAATTTTTCTTGAGTCGTGCCACGTTTTATGCCACACACCCGTTCACAAGGTCCCCCAGAGCTTACACCATTGTCTGATCCCGACGCGGATATTCGTGAGCGGTTTCGCCTTCTACGCACCGAGCTAGAGGCATTCATCATTTCCACCACCCACTCCAAACCATCCTCTTCATCCACACAAACCACACGCGACACCAAACCCATTCCATTCCCCGATTTATCATCCATGGCGGCACATCGCACCGTCCACGAGCAGGCCAGCGCCGGAGTCACCGAGGCCCGGTTTGCTATCGCTCAGCCTGACATTGCCAACACCGCAAATTGGCAAGTTCCGTCCCACGTCATCAACGCTTTAACGCACTCCATTCAGTTCCATGGACGTGAGGACGAAGATGCACCGACGCATATTTCGCGCTTTATTCGAATCTGCAACACGTTCGGACTCACGGGAGTCGCGAACGAAATCATTTATCTGCGTTTGTTCCCATTCTCCCTTACGTCTCGAGCCGCCGAGTGGCTCGAGACGCTTCCGCCTAACTCGATCGCCACCTGGGACGATCTGATGTTAAAATTCCTGAAGAAGTATCATCCCCCAGCCAAGGCTTCACGTACTCGGGAGGAAATCCACTCTTTTAGGATGGACCCCGATGAGCCTTATTCTGTCGCATACGAGAGATTCAACACCCTTCTGAGTAGATGACCGCAACACGGGTTGACGGACTGGGCGATCATAGAAAAGTTCTATAATGGACTTCCTTATTCTGTTCAGAAGGATTTCAATATTTCGGCTGGAGGGCATATGATGGAGAAGCTCACTGTGGATGAATGCAAATCATTATTTGAGAGCTTCGCACTTGCTGAACAGCAGGCACCCGGAGGTCGGAGAGCCACCTTGGCCCCGACTAGATCACTCGCACCATCTACATCTACCCGGGGTGTCAATCACATTGGCTCAGAAACCATGCCACCTAGGGAGTTAGAGAATATTTACAAAGCTTTAGAAGAAATCAAACTCCATATCAAAGCCAAATGTGAGCTGTGCAGAGGTGCTCATGACACTCGAGACTGCCCGCTTGCTCTCGCTGAGCAGGTGGACTACATTGGAAACCGAAACCAGTTCGGTAATTCTTTCCAGTCTGGGTGGAGGAGTGGCCAGAATTCAGGATGGCGAGAGGGAGGTAACCCACCTGGTTTTCCACCGAGGAATAACTATGGTGGAGGAGATGACGGGGCGGGTTTTAAGGAGATCAGAGAGCTTATGGCTAACCAGACCCAGATCCTGCAGCAAATTGTGGTGAGAGATGAAGGAACGCAGAAGAAGCTAGCTGAGCATGCCACGTTACTGAGAAATCAACAAGCTTCGTTCCTGGATTTGCAGCGTTCGGTGGGTGATATCGCGAAGCAGCTGAAGGAGCTTAATTCCCGTGGAGGTCAATTTTCTGGTAGTACTTACAAGAACCCCAATGCTAATGTCAATGCCATCACTACTAGGAGCGGGAGAGTTGTTCAGAGTCCATCACCGGCGGTCGTTAAGGAGGAGCCGGTTGATGAGGAGATTGTGCTAGAGACGCCTGACGGGAGGGTGCATGAGAGCGTTACGCCAGCAAGTACCGCACCGAACGTCGAGGTTGAGGGAGTGAAGAGACCATCGGATGGAGAGAAGCCACTGAAGTGGGAGGCGGTGAGAGAGATGAAAAGAGTCCATTTTGCGCCTCAGCCGATCACGGCCGATGATTTGAAGCGTGTGCCTTATCCTGAACGATTAATCCAACAGAAGAATGCGCGTGAATATGGGCAGTTCTTAGAGCTTCTTAAGTAGCTTAGGGTTACATTACCTTTTACTGATGTTATTAAACAAATGCCTAAGTATGCTAAATTTATAAAAGACATGTTAACAAATAAAAAGAAGCTTGAAATTTTTTCTGATGTTACACTTGATGCCCAATGTTCTGCTGTAGTCCAGAATAGGTTACCTGAGAAATTGACTGATCCTGGTACCTTTACAATTCCGTGCTCTTTTGGTGATTCATCTGTTACTTGTGCTTTAGCTGATCTAGGTGCCTTTATTAATGTTTTGCCATATTCTGTTTTCATGCACCTAGGATTAGGTGAGTTAGAGCCGACTAGGATGACAATTTCTTTAGCAGATAGGTCGGTTGTTAGACCCAAAGGAATAGTGGAAAATGTGCTTGTTCAAATTGATAAATTTTTGTTCCCTATAGACTTTGTTGTAGAAACGATAAACGATCTTACTACTGCATGCTTTGATCAAAGTAATGAACACGAGATGTAAATAAGAGAATTCGGATTGAATCACTTGAGATTACAATGAAGACTCTCTGGTTTCTCTCTCTAGAACACACACACAGAAAGTGTAGAATGACAGAAGTGTTCAACTCGTTACCATGCACATTCTAACACATAGGCTATTTATAGTAAGTGACTAAACGCCCAACGTACCAACTGGTACGCCGGACCACATGGTTCACCGGACCATGTGATACGCCCATAACCAAATAGTCACTACAACTATCACTTAGACACGCTCACATAGATACAATACACGAGACACTCATAGCATAGGAATATGCTCTAACAAACTCCCCCTTAACGTGTAGTGTATCTAATCTGTAACTAAACTTCAGTCTTCTATCTTCAACATTGTTGCATCCGATCTTTGACTTGAAATCTTGTCAGAAATAGAGCTTGCATGGCTGGATCACTCTAGAATCAACTTTGAACTTCAAGAGCCACTTGTGAAAAATATTACATACTCCCCCTTTCACCATGCTTGAGTCTTTGAAACATATAACCTGCAATTTCAGAAGACAGAAACGCGGTTTCCTTTTCTTTTAATCTTGGCGCAAAACTTCTCTTCGAGAATCCAAGATATAGATTTGAAAATTTTGATTTCGTATCACATGTCGATTGGTCGAAAACAAATAAGAAACAAAATCTTTTTGACTTTTTGAAACTTTATATCAAAACACACCAAAAATCTTTTTGAACTTTTCAGATATGAAACATAAATGCAATACTGAATCAGACACTATTTTTGTCTTTTGCAAGAAAGATCACAACTTGGGATCATATTGGTCATATCATGCTGAACTACACTTCAATTTCAATTACTTCAGCACACAAGTCATGTCGATTACTGGTATAATTTGTCCATCTTAAACTCAGGCACAATCATACTCATAACATCTGGATATATTATTGATTGATTTAGTTTGCTTTGACCAGTGTACCCCACACTATCAGACATACTCAGATATGTTTTTGCTTTTTATATCACACTTTGTGATTTCATTTGTGATTTAATCACATAATGAATGTATTCATGATTCAGTCAACTGTGTTCCATGCAAAAAGAAATAAGAACGTTAAATCGTCTACCTTAAGGTCGATCTTTCGATACGCAGATAAGGCCTCGGATTTAACAAAATAAGAAAATAAAACAAGTTGAAATTGTATAACTCAACAACAATCAGGTCGGTACTCCCGTACACGCAGAGAAAGTCCGATGAGTTATACGAAACACCAAAGAAAATAAAGCAGAACGTCAAACGAACAACAATCAGGTCGATCTTTCGATACGCAAAGAAAGTCCGATCGTTTGACAAAATAAAGAAAATCAAACAAGTTTAAATCTTTGCAAAATGAACACATGTATACACAGTGACTTCTCATTTTCTTTTTCACATATCTTTTCCCTGATATCATGAGACATGCACCAAGATGTTATCCACTTGGTCAAGCATTAATATTTAATGTGTTTATCACATCTGTATACTTTCTGATTTACTGCCGAGCCTACCAAGCACATCGAGCAATGATCTTATGGCTTTTTCATCTATTTTATCCGTGAGCCAGACACGTAAGCCAATGTACCATCATTTCCCAATCATGTTGGATACAATTTCTCATTTTTCAATGTTTTTGTATTTTCTGTTTTTCAATGTTTTTGTATTTTCTGTTTTTCTCCCCCTTAAAATGAAAACTCTATTTTTTTTTTGGATTTTCATTTTAACACAAACAAAAACACAAAGACGCTAATTTTGGTTTTCAATTTTCTCCCCCTAAACGACATACGGAATGTAAAAAGAAAGAAAATTGACCTCTCGACATGGATACCTTTCAGGTTTAGCTTTCAGAAAAATTTCAGTTTTGAAATTTGATATCGCATGTAATTTAAGTTAAAACAGCAGAATACTTCTCCATCAGTAACTTTTCAATCACCGATAGGTCTTCTAAAAGTACCTGCACACTGGTCAAACACATCAGTTTATAAATGACCCAAAGCGAATAGCTTCTGGTCGACCAGTATCTTGATTTCCTTTTGAAACCACTTTAGGTTTCCAAATTTGTTGTTTTGGTAAATCAGTAACTGATGAACCGGTCACAGTCGATTGTGACGAACAACCTACATATGGAACATTTTGAAAACGTGGAATAAATCTTCCTTGAGTTTTGAAAAATGTAGGTTGTGGATATTCATCAAATACTCTGCCATTTTCATCAATGAATCGTTGTTTGGCAGCTTTACCAACAAATGGAACCTTTCCTTTCCTTGAACTAGAAGCAGCAGAAACCGGACAATCTTGTGCCAGATGCCCTTTTTGTCGGCAATTGTAACACAAGCGATTGTGTACATTTCTTCGTTTTGGAACCTGCATAGCTTCACAAACATATTCATCTCCAAAATGATCATAAAAATTATCATATACCTGAAATCGATGATCATGAACCCATTTGGATGTCGGGCTCTGTGGAGTACAATTGGATCCTCCAGAAGAATACTTAACACCTTGTTGCTTCTTGGTCTTTGAATCAACATTCTTCACAAAAACTTCAGCAACTTTCCGAGCATCTACACAATGTAGCGGAAATTCTTTATCAGAAAATATTTGTTCCGAACCCTTGAGTTTGTAGAACCTCTCGGGTTGAACTTTGTCAGCTTTAAAAACTTCTTTCTTTACTTGCTTCAGATTAACTTTCTTCAAATTCTGTTGCTGTTGAACCTTTGAAACATTCACATTAACCTGTTTCTTTTGAAATCCCAAACCTGTATATTTTCCAGAAACCTTCTCTTCTGAATCAGATGATTTATGCCCGTTCTTTGCAAGATGAGAAAATTCAGCTTTAAATTTCTTGAGATCTTTTGGAGCATCGATAATTGTTTCATCAATGTCAGCTTCTGAAGACGAAGACCCAGACACAACCTGTTGAGCTTCAGAAGCGTCAGTACTATTGCCTTTTTCCTTTTGCTTTTCTTCAACAGATTTGGAACCAACAAACTCAGAATAATCACCAATCTCAGCCTTGTCTTTCAAATCATAAACGCCTTCTTTGAGACTTCCTGGTGGCGAGACTGTCTTGTTAAACATCTTCTCAAAATTTTCATCTTTGGCCAGAAAACTTGTAAAAGATTGTGAGTTAGTAACATTGTTCAAAAGACGTTTTGAATCAATGACTTCAATCTTTAATTCAGAAATTCTTTGATGAGCTTCAGCCAACTCTTTTTCTGTTGCAATGAGCTTCTTGGCCACTTTGTTAGTTTCATACTTTTGCAATCTTAACTCATCTAATCCGGCCACCAATTCCTTCTCGAGTTTATCTTCATTTCTTTTCTGAATATCCAAATTTGCATTTTGCAACTTGTTCACTCTAACCAACTCCCTCTTCTCATCAAGTAACTGTTCCATATCAGTCTGATAAGATTGAATCTTAATAGCTTGATCACCAGAAAGTTGAGTAAGAGTATCAAGTCTGGACTTTGATTTATCAAAAAGATTTTGAAAATCTTTTGCAGTATCCTCAGCTTCATTTTTCCATTTCTGCACTTCTTGAACTAATTCATCCTTTTCTGCAGATAATTTTGTAAATTTCTTTTCAAATTCCTGCTCAACACCTTGAAACTGCAACTCTTTTTCAATTAACTCTGTCTGAAAAACTGAAAACTTTTCTTTTTGAGATTCTAACTCTTGAATCATACCTTCCAACTTTTCTCTATCAGCAAACAAATCTTCTTTTTCCTTAACTAAACCTTGAATCATTTTATCTTTTTGAGAACAAAACTCACAGACAGATTCATAACCACTATTTCCATAACTACTAACATCTGAATCAGAATCTGTTATCTCTTCTTCGTCATCACTGTGAACAATCTGAGCAACAAAACACGACTCATCAGGAAAGTCAACAGCCCAATCATAACCTTCATTCGATGTTTGTTCTTTTGATGCAGAAGAAGTAGCAGTCAAAGCAATTTGAGGTGAAGCAGTTTTATCAGCTGTCTGAACCACCTTTTCTTTTGCGGGACACTCACGAGCAAAATGACCATATTTGGAACATTTGAAACATTTGATCTGTGACTTATTTAAACCAAGTTTGTCTCCTTGAAAAATAGATGTCGTTCCATGTTTCTTAATAAACCTTCTACCTCTTTCAGTTAGCATAGCAAACTGCCACTCCAAATCTAATTTGTTCAACTGATCTTCATCCATATGATCTAAATCCTCTCTATATAGACAAGAGTTACCAATTTGACTAAATATATCGCCAGAATAAGATGATATGAATCCAGATAACAACGCAACTAAATCTTCAGCTGACTTCCCATTAATCGAACTAGCAGATGATCTATCAGGAGTAGTGAAACTGCACCTCCTTGATGAACTTTCATACTTTCCTGATCCATGATCAGCAACAAATGCTGTTTGAGGTGGATTTGATGTATCATAACCAGATGATTTAGATTTTGCATTGATACTTGCAGAATTTTGTCCATGATATAACTCAGGATTTTGTAATTGAGCAGTGGACTTGTTTGAATTCATCATTTCCATTTCTCGAGCATGAAGCTTTCCAGTCAAATCATGAAATGATAATGTGGAATAGTCTTTGTCATGAGTAAGCAACAACACATAATTTTCCCATTTCTCTGGTAATGCTTCCATCAATTTCTCTTTCAATTCTTCCTCGGTCTTTTCAATCTTGACTACTTTCATCTCACTAATTAGATGTGAAAATCTTGAAACAAGAGCAGAAATATTTTCTTTGTCGTATTGTTGAAAATTTTCAAATTCTTTGTTCAACACTTTCCTTCGAATCATCTTATACTGATCATTACCTTCACATCGAGCAGATAAAGCATCCCATAACTGTTTAGCCTTCTTGCAAGTACTGAATTGATGTAACAACTCAGTAGGTAAAGCCATGGTAAGATAACCGTAAACTTTTTGTTCAAGTTCATAACTTCTTCGTTCATCCTTATCAAAATCTTGAATCTCTTTATATTCTCCATTGTCAGTTGGACGCACATACAGCGTTCGAATCGGAATCCACAAATCAATATCATTTGTGCTGATGTATGCAGAAAAACGTTGCTTCCAATTTTGATAATCTTCCAATTTTAACAACTTGGGAACTTTCTGACTTGTTCCTATTTCATTATCAAAATTGAGCATAGCTTGTACCGTGCTTTGCATAGCCGCAAATGCATGAAAATCGGACATTTTCCAATGTAAAATAATACTTCAAAAACTTTGAACTCAAAAACGAAGGTCTTCCAAGCGGATTTTGGGGGTCAAAACTGCTCGGTACTGGCCGTAGGCCCGTACAAGTCCTAGATCTCGGAAAGACGAACGTTTTGGCTGGTATTGGGTTCCGTAACTCCACACGGTTTGCAAGTTACGTCAGTTTTAGTGAAGATATGTTTTCTGCCAGCGGATCAACAATTCCAGCGGATCAAACTCCGTATCAGATCAACTAGCGGATCAAAATTTGTTCACCGGATCAGAATACTCTCAACGGACCAAATATGTTCCAGCGGATCAGATATCTTTAGCGGATCAGATTTTGATACGGCGGATCAAAACTGGTACGGCGGACCAGAATTTTCAGCGGATCACACTGATACGCTGTAACTGCTGCGGATCAGACTGATGAAGATTGCCTAGCGGATCAAACGGCGGACCAGACTGTTCGTCGGGCGGACCAGTCGCAGAAAACGCAAAAATCGACTGATTTTCACAAATTTTGTCAATTGAAGCTGAAAACTGGATCAATATGATGCGAAAACACTCCAGGAGCATACATAAATCATTTTTATCCTTGGAATCACTCAGAATTGGAAGAAATTAAAGAAAAACTTACCAAACCCAAGCTTTCTCTCTCTAAAACTCCGAAAATCGATCAAAAACACAGTAGTAGAGCAACCAAATGCTCTGATACCACTTGTAGAGACGATAAACGATCTTACTACTGCATGCTTTGATCAAAGTAATGAACACGAGATGTAAATAAGAGAATTCTGATTGAATCACTTGAGATTACAATGAAGACTCTCTGGTTTCTCTCTCTAGAACACACACACAGAAAGTGTAGAATGACAGAAGTGTTCAACTCGTTACCATGCACATTCTAACACACAGGCTATTTATAGTAAGTGACTATAACGCCCAACGTACCAACTGGTACGCCGGACCACATGGTCCGCCGGACCATGTGATACGCCCATAACCAAATAGTCACTACAACTATCACTTAGACACGCTCACATAGATACAATACACGAGACACTCATAGCATAGGAATATGCTCTAACATTTGTGGTAGTTGACAATGCATATGATGGTAGTTGCCCTTTGATTTTAGGTAGGCCTTTCCTTAGGACCGCCCGGGCGCTAGTTGATGTTTTTGCGGGCACGATTACTTTGAGGGTTGACCATGAGAGTGTTGTGTTTGAAGTGGGTAGACGTGAGGAGAGGGGCACCGAATCGGTGTGTTTGATAGGTACTTTTATGTCCTTCATAGATCTTGTGGTTGTAGGAAATCGGTTGGATGATGATGAGTTTGGAGAGGATGAAGAGGTTGAGGAGTATGAGTGTGGGGAGGACACCGGGGGGTTAGTTGATAAAAATGAAATTTTTGACCCATTAGGAGAACCCGGTGAGGTAGTTGAGAAGGTAGGTGAGGTAGTTGAGGATGAAGTGGTGATAGTGGATAAGTGTGGGGAAGATATCGGGGGGTTAGAGATTTTATTTGATAAGAATGAGAATTTTGACCCGTTAGGAGAACCCGAGGAGTTGGTGAGTGTAGAGAGTGAATTGGTGGTTGAAGAGGTAGATAGAAAAGCCACACTTGGTGATTTAGGTATTTTGAATGATGAGGTTGAGTTTAGACCAAGTGTGGGGAGGTTGCATGTGGTTGTTAGTAAACATGACCCGGAAATGAGTTTTCTAGGTAAAGTTGGTTTTCTTTCGGGTAGATACAAACATTGGAAGGTTAAGATGTTGTTGAGAGAAGTAAAGTTAGTTGCTTTATGGACTAGGAAGTTGGTAGATGGTTGGTTGGATAGGAACCGGGTGCAACCCGGTAGTTTTGTGAGCAAAGATGTGAAATCGAAGCCTCCGGATGGTTTGGGAGGTTTTGGTTCAGTTTTGTGCTAATTGGTGGAGTGCCCGGTTTGTATATTGTGTAGTTGTGTTTTAATTTTCTGCAATTTTTGGTTTTTTTGTGTATGTTGCGTCTTTTGGTTTTGTGTTTTTGGTGTTTGCAGGTAATTCTGGAGATTTGGTATTTGGCAATTGTGAGTTGTACAGGACAAAAGTGCAGGTTTTTGCTGAGTTTTTCGACCATAGGCCTGCTGTGGAGAAAAGAGATAGAAAATTTTTGGGGTCAAATTCCAAAAATTCCCTGGAAATCACGTTCCAAGCGTATCGCCTGGAGGATGGTAGGGCGTAGGCGATACGCGTGGAAGTCTCATACGGGCCGGTTGTTTGCAGTTCCAGGCGTATCGCCTGGGAAATGCATGGTTGTAGGCGATACGCCTGGAGGAGGTAAGTCAGAAAACAAATTTTAATTTGAAATTTTTATAATTTCTGTTTGCCGGATTTGCGGTGGTTCGTTGGTGGCTGATGTGCTGAGTCTCTGGAATTTCAGGTGAACACGTTTCAACTTGTTTTATTTTATTTTTATTGTGTTTATTTTTATTTCTGCTTTATTTTTATTTCCATTCCACATTGAGGACAATGTGTAATTCAAGTGTGGGGATGGGATACTTTCGTATTGAGTCTTTAAAAATTTGAAAACAAATTTTTTTTTTAAAAATTGTTCAAAAATGTCCGAGATTCTGGCTGCAATTAAATGGAAAATGATAGGAAACTGGGAATTGATTTTCTAATTTGTGCTTGAATGTTAAAGTAATGAATAAAAGTTAATAAATTTGGGAAAAATGGTAAGTATGGTATGAATGGAGAACATTACTAGACTAGGATGTGTCGGTTGGCCCAGCTGACCTAGGAGTAGCTTAAATAGCCTGTGTGTTTATTGTTGTATAAATATGCTAATCAGTCTGCTAGTGGGTTCCCATTTTAGGAGTGATAGGGATTCTGAATCTGATGATTAGGAAGGAAGAGACCCCTTTAGGCTAGATACTCCTATGTCCTTAGAATTTCAATGAGCATGTAGTTAATAATTTGGTTAATGCATTTAGAGTGAAAGGGCAAAATACTCATGTACGAACTGAGGATAATATCCTGCAGCAGAGTGCCTCTGATGATGTTCTGGATCTCACGGACAGAATACTCATGTATGATTTCGGGGGTAAGACCTTGTGAAAGAATACCTCTGATGATGTCCGTTGGTAAGTTAGGTAAAATTGACCAATTATAGTTAATAATTAATTAAAAAAAAAGAAAAAAAATGAAAAAATGGAAAAGAAAAAAAATGTTAAAGTAGTGAATAAATGCTCAAAAATTGCATATCAATAAATAGTTATTCTTTGGACATCTTAGTATCTCTTTTAAAGGGGGGTTGGAGAAAAATAAATTAAATCATTTATACCCTTTTGCTTTGACTGAATTTGATTCGGTAGTAGGTTAAACTTGACCTTTCTTTAGTGGGATCCATAGGCAGCTGAACTTATATCTGGTAATTTCATAAACACATGGGGGCGAAAGAAAAGGTTGGTGATTGGGTTTAATCAGATAGAAATATCGGCAATCGTAGTTAGTGTGCTAGTACATTATGGATTGTGGATTTGAATGGTGGATGTTGGAATTTAAATGTGAAATGTTTTAGAAGTCAATTTCCTGGTTGTGATTCCATTGCAGTATTTTTCGAGGACGCAAAAAGAGTCAGTGTGGGGATATTTGATGTGTTGCAAACACATCCTGTTTTCTTATGTCTTTTGTTATGTATTTGAGTCAAGTTGAGTCGGTTTTCATTGTTTTTATTTTTTTTTAGTTAAGTTTGTGTCTTTGAGTCTGGTGCTGAAAGAAGTTTGATTCTGGTGCTTAATGGTTACTTCGCTACTGTATTGTTTGATTCTGGTGCTGAAAGAAGTTTTATTTCCACTAAGTTTGCTAGACTAATTAATGCTAAACCGATTGACCTAGATGCTAAATATGTGGTAGAGTTAGCGAATGGTAAACTTCATGATACAACTCAGATAGTTAAGGACTGTAAGTTAGAACTAGCTGGCCATACGTTAGGAATCGATCTAATGCCTTTCCCGATTGGTAGTTTTGATGTCATAGTAGGAATGGATTGGTTATCTGAAAACCGAGCTGAAATTTTATGTCAAGAAAAAGTGATTCGTATCCCACTCAAAGAAGGTGAAGTGTTAACAGTTCAAGGTGAAAAAGGTGGAACAGTCACCGGTATTATTTCGTTTCTTAAAGCTCAAAAGTGCCTTCGTAAAGGACACTTCGCGATCCTTGCAAACGTCACCGACACGACACTCCCCGAGCGTAGAATCAACGACTACCCGATAGTCCGCGACTTCCAAGATGTATTTCCTGATGATTTGCCTGGTTTGCCTCCATATCGACAAGTCGAGTTTGGAATCGACTTAGCTCCCGGAGCGGCTCCGATTGCACGCGCACTTTACTGTTTGGCGGTAAGCGAACCCAACGAACTCTCCGCACAACTTCAAGAGCTACTCGACAAAGGATTTATTCGTCCAAGTTCGTCTCCATGGGGAGCACCGGTATTATTTGTTAAGAAGAAAGATGGAACGTTCCGAATGTGTATCGACTACCGAGAGCTTAACAAGGTTACGATCAAGAATCGGTATCCACTTCCTCGAATCGATGATCTTTTCAACCAACTGCAAGGTTCGAGCTACTATTCAAAGATTGATCTACGGTCTGGATATCACCAACTTCGTGTTCGTGATGAGGATGTCCCCAAGACTGCTTTCAGAACTCGGTATGGTCATTACGAGTTTTTGGTTATGCCGTTTGGGCTAACTAATGCGCCTGCCGTGTTTATGGATCTGATGAATCGGGTGTGCAAGCCGTACCTCGATCAGTTTGTGATAGTTTTCATTGACGATATTTTAATCTACTCCAAGACAAAGGAAGAACACGAGAATCACCTACGACTTATCTTGGAATTACTCCGCAAGGAACAGCTTTACGCCAAGTTTTCAAAGTGCGACTTTTGGATCCGCGAAGTCCAGTTTCTTGGACACATTTTTAATCAGAATGGAATTCATGTCGACCCAGCTAAAGTGGAAGCTATCAAGAATTGGTCTACTCCGAGAGTGCCGACCGAAATCCGACAGTTTTTGGGACTTGCCGGATATTACCGAAGATTCATCAAAGGTTTCTCGCAATTGGCTCAACCCTTAACAGCTTTAACGCACAAAGGAGTGCAATATAGATGGGGTGAAAAAGAAGAACACGCGTTTCAAACTCTTAAGGACATGTTATGTTCAGCTCCGATTCTCTCGTTACCCGAAGGGGTGGACGACTTCGTGGTATACTGCGATGCATCCATTCAAGGACTCGGTTGCGTGTTGATGCAACGAGACAAAGTGATTACCTACGGGTCCAGGCAACTGAAGGTCAATGAGAAGAATTACACAACACATGATTTGGAACTAGGAGCCGTTATATTTGCACTCAAGATTTGGAGACATTACCTCTACGGAACAAAGTGCACAATATTTACCGACCACAAAAGCTTACAACACATCTTTGAACAAAAGGACCTCAACATGCGACAACGAAGGTGGGTCGAGCTACTAAATGATTATGACTTAGCGATTAAGTATCACCCAGGAAAAGCCAATGTTGTGGCTGATGCCTTAAGCCGAAAAGAGTACGAAAAGCCTCGACGAGTACGAGCGCTGCAACTTACCATTCACACGGGATTGCCGGATCGAATCCGCGATGCCCAACAAGAAGCTTTAAGAGAAGAAAACTTCGCAGCTGAAGCACTGCGAGGGGTGGATGGTAACTCTGAAATCAAGTCCGACGGACTCAGATATTACAATGACAGAATTTGGATTCCCCTACTTGGGAATCTCCGTGAACTCGTGATGGACGAGGCTCACAAGTCAAGATATTCAGTGCACCCTGGATCGGACAAAATGTACCAAGATTTGAAGAACTTGTATTGGTGGCCGAATATGAAAGCCGACATTGCGCGATATGTGGCTAAGTGTTTAACATGCTCAAGAGTTAAGATCGAGTACCAAAAGCCTTCTGGATTATTGCAGCAACCAAAGATCCCGGAATGGAAGTGGGAGGATATCTCCATGGATTTCGTAACGGGACTACCTCATCGATCGAATCGACCGGATGCGATTTGGGTTATCATTGATCGACTAACCAAATCTGCACACTTTATTCCAATGAGGGAAAGTGACAATATGGATAAGTTAACGAAGCTGTATATTGACCGAATTGTGGCACTTCATGGGGTGCCTAAGACCATTATCTCCGACCGAGATCCTCGATTTACTTCCCGACTATGGCAATCTATGCAAGACGCACTGGGAACCAGACTGGATATGAGTACAGCTTATCACCCGCAGACCGATGGTCAGACGGAACGAACTATTCAGACTTTGGAACACATGCTCCGAGCTTGCGTTCTCGATTTCGGTAAAGACTGGGAGGCTCACCTTCCGTTGGTGGAGTTCTCCTACAACAACAGTTATCATACGAGCATCGGTGCAGCACCTTTTGAAGCTCTTTATGGCAGAAAATGTAGATCGCCCGTGTGTTGGGCCGAAACGGGTGAGAAAGGACTCACCGGACCGGAAATCATTCATGATACAACTGAACGAATTATTCAAATCAGAAATCGGATAGCCGCAGCACGTGACAGACAAAAGAGCTATGCCGACAAACGCCGTAAACCTTTGAAGTTCGAGGTAGGCGACAAGGTACCAATTACAACTCCCTGCAGAACTCGATGGAGTTCACAACGTGTTTCACGTCTCGAATCTGAAGAAATGTCTGGCTGAAGACACCGAAATAATTCCTTTGGATGAATTGGAAATTGACGAAAATCTGAGATTTATTGAGCAACCAGTAGAAATCATGGGACGCGAGGAGAAAGCCCTCAAACGTAGCAAGATTCCGATCATCAAGGTTCGATGGAACTCAAGGCATGGACCTGAATATACTTGGGAATGGGAGGATCAAATGAAGAAAAAGTACCCTCACTTGTTCGGGCAAACGTCCACGGAAACTCAAGGTATGATTTAATTTTGGGGACAAAAATTCCTTTAACAGGAGGAGGATGTGGCGACCCTAAAAACTTTTGCTTTCTTTCCCCAGCAACGACATCAACTACGACAGCTGAGGCTGCGAACGCTACAACACAAGAATAATTTTCGGGACGAAAATTCCATTTACAAGGGGATGATGTGACATCCGATAATTCCAAGGTTAACTTCCGTTAGACAATCTCCGTTAGTTACGTTATAAGTACTAACTAGGTAACTAATACTTAACTAGGCCGAATACGTCCACGACCTTTGGTTGATCACCAAACCCGTCCATATGTGTTATGTGTTCATTTATTTATTGTCATTATGTGCAATGTGATTTAAACGCATGATTTAGTATTATTAATAGTATGACTATATGTAAATTCTTGATTATGTGATAAATTGTTTAAATTACCTAGTTTAATGTTTAACCGGGTAATTAGAGTGTATGCATACATGTTAATCATGGGCTAATCACTTGCTGATCATTGGGGCCCAAATCCCAATGATAAGCCCACCAAGACTTTAATATTTAAGGGAAATAAAACCCTAAAACCCTCATTTGCATGCTCCACCACATAAAACACACACACACACTCTCCACCTCCTCTCCCTCTCGTGAACCACTCCTGGTCAGCCAAGAACCACCACGAGCCGCCGTCATCTCAGTTGGTGAACTCATCCATTCGGATTCTAGATCAAACCGTGAGTCCCCAAAACCATTTTTCTTGCATTTCTATGTGTTTTCTTAAAAGCATGCTTAAATCTTCATGAAATCGTTTGATCTTCTGATTTGATGCTTAGGAATGTTAGATCTAGCATAAAGACTGAAACTCTACGTGTAAAATCATGCCATAATGACGATTCATGCTAGTTAGGTCATTTTATGCTTAAAAGTGTTCTTGGAGATTTGATGGTGAAAATCCATGTTTAAGGTGTTAAATTTGCTTGTTTAATGTTGGTAAATGTTTATGCATGCTAGATACTGAATTATATGAAGTATGGAAGCTGTTAGATTGATTTTTGGACTGATTTACGAATTTTATGTGACCAGCGAAACTAACAGATTCGTTAGGCGAAACTGTAGTTTCGCAAACTGTTTGAATCTTCATCCAGCGACACTATACAGCGAAACTATAGTGTCGCCTGCGAAACTAAGTGTATTGCTCGAACGAAACTACCGAGCGAAACAACCATAGACTCCTGAACGAAAGTTCAAATCAGTTTCGAGCGAAACTAGATAGCGAAACTGTGCCATCAGTTTCGAGCGAAACTATCTAGCGAAACTGTGCCTTATATGAACGAAAGTTCAAACCAGTTTCGGGCGAATCTAGCCAGCGAAACTATGTCATCGGGTATAACCTAGCGAAAGTGCTGCCCGTGCACATAGCGAAACTGTGTAGCGAAACTGTGTCAGACCTAAACCCAAACTTGAGCAACTTATTGAATGTTATGCCATGAGTTACATGATTTTGCAATAATGAAACATGCTTTGATTTCTGAGTAATGTGAACCCTCGTTTATGATCAACCATCGGTGTCGTGTGTCGGTATGTCGAGTCGTAGTTCCAACGTGCTATGTTATGGGCCATAGTGACGTAGTTAAAGTTTAGACACAACCTAACACCTAAGACCTTAATGTGATTATTAGGTCTTCGTTAGCAATCATAATTGGATTATTTGAAGTGTAAGCTGTGCAACCTAAGGTGAGTTTCACTAACCCTTTAATTGTGAGCCCGTTTGGGTCATAACGAATTTACTTAACGGAAAACAACGCTGACATTTTGAGGTATTGCCAAATGGAATATCCGTTATGGAAGTTGGAGCGTTTTATGAGAAGCACTTGCAACTGTCCATCCTTGGGGTTTCAAATGAAATCCGCAACCAACTATTTAATACTTAAACTCATTTGGGATTTCAAATGAAATCCGGAACAACCATTTTGACACTTAAACTCTTTTGGGATTTCAAATGAAATCCAGAATAAACGGTTTTAATATGACTAGTGTAGGTTAAAGTCTAAACCAAATGATATCACATGATTTCTAAGGATGCCTTAAAACTTGAAATTCCTCAACAATTTAGTACCATTAATTTGCGAAGCGAGGGGATGTTGGGTAGATCTACTGAGGGTTTGACAAACCCTGCTCCACGGTACACAAATGTGTAGCCAACCGGTTGGAGGCCGAACGGAGTTCAATATCAGCCTATTTTAGTTGTGGGTCCCATGAGGAACACAACTGGAGGCACAAACTATCGGCAAATGCCGAACTCTGTTACGTCAGCTTTGGTACGAACTTCCTTAGTGCATGGAAACGGGATTAGCTACCCGCGATATCGGTTGACCGCTTTAATCTTTACTTAACTAGTGCATATTCGATAATTCAACACTCGACATTGTTTTGCAAAACTATACTTATTTATATGTTGATACATACGCTTATGAGACCGGGCCGCTGCATGACATGCCCACTGTGAACTCACCAACCGTTAGGTTGACACTTGTGTGGTTTTCACTTTTGCAGATCGCTGAGGAGTATCCACCGGAGGTTGGCATGGCACCCGAAGTTACTTATTTCATTTTGAACTTAAATTTGGGAATTGAACAACAAATTATGTTTTGTAATTTAAGCACGTGGTTAGTGCTAAGATACTCATGTTTTCCTTTCCGCTGCAAACTTTTAAACTGTTTATGATGAACGTTTGGACTTTACTCTGATTCGTTTAGTATTTGTAGCTAATGGTTGTGGTCCTGGTTTGCTCGCACCCCTTAACGGTATAAACTCCGTTAGTGGTTAATTGGGGGTGTGACAGTGTTAGAAATATGTCCCATAATATTTTGGTACATAAAATGATATAAGGATAGAAGTTTAGGGGCTAGAAATGCATAAAACCAAACCACAAGTGTTGAAAATCCCAAAATCCAAAGTCTGGCCAGAAGAATGGAGCTCGCGTATCACCTAGCTCTCCCCTAAACCCGACGCGATACGCCTAGCCCCGGATTACAGCAGAAACATATTGATGTCCGTTTTTTGCCACGTTTGCGGATTTGCAGACCAAGTTTGGCCCTCCTACGCGTCGGATTCGATCCATGAGTCACCCCCACACATGTTAGTACCTCTAGGCGCACCTCATACTATAAAAGGGAGCTTCAATTCATTCAAACAACCCACTAATTCATTGATTTCTCACTTAAAAACCCTAAGAATACCCAGAACCTTCATCGATTGATTGCAAGCTGTACAAGAGGATTGAGAAGCTGAATTTATGCAGTCAAGAACTATTAGGTAACGTCTAAAATAACCTCTTTCAGTTTTGGCTAAATCGATCTCTAAGTAAGTTTTCAAAAAATGTGTTAAAATTAGGGTTTCTTGAGCTTGTTTTGTAAAAATTGGGTAATCGGGTGGGAAATAAGGGTCTGAATTTTTGTATGTAATCCTAAAAGAATGTGTTTTAAAAAAAGCCCTAAGTTTATTTCATAATTGGAAAAGGTTTGGTAAAGGTTTTGTTAACGAGTCAAAATTAGGGTTTTTAAAACGTTGTTCTGCCCAAATTGAGTAAACGGTGTTGAATTAAGATTTAATATTTTAAAGGATATTATAAAATATTATAATGGATAATACACTAAGTTGATTTGAAAAGAAAATGAGTTTTGATAATAAAATGAGAAAACATGAAATTAGGGTTTCTAAAAATGGATAATTAATATAAAATAATCCGGAAGATATGGGGACTTGATTTTTGGTTTTATAACATGTTTATATATATCATAAATATATATGAGTTTAAATTTGATAAATAGTAAAGTATTAAAGATAATGAGTTAATCGGATATTTAGAAGTTCGTGCGGACCGCAAGGGTAGGCGCCTGTACACTGGGTTTTTGGCAAAGCGGGGGTGTCGCATAAATCCCAACTAGGACCTGGCATACCTCACTGGGCGATCCCGGGTTGAGCGTTTACTTATCGGAATGTGCGTCTTCATATTATCAATAAAAATGCTATTATAACCATAAGGGCATTTTGGGCGTTTTGGTCATATTGGCCTTAAAGAAGATAAACCCTTAATAATGTTATTAAGATAATAAGATATAAATAAACATAAGTATTCTTTATAATAATTCTGCATTAATGCGATCCAATAGGCGATTAGGTTAAATATGGACCATAACAGAGATTCTGTTTGAATAACTGATTAGATATCAGGTTAGTTTCTACAAGCCCACTTTTAAATGTTTTAGATGTTTTTGGGCTGGTATACATACAATACTTGTGAAAATATATTCAAGATAATTGTGACTTGATATATATGTGGTGGATAAAAAGCTCAATTACGTGGAAAGGCCCGTCGCAATTCTCGATCGCAAGGTTAAGTGATTGAGGAACAAGGAAGTGAACCAGGTGTTGGTTCAATGGGAGCATAGAAAATGTTCAGATTTGACGTGGGAAGTTGAAGAGGAGATGCAACGCTATTATCCTCACTTTTTCGGTATGTAAATTTTTTCGGGGACGAAACCCCTTTAGGGGGGGGGGGGGGGAGTTGTAACATCCTAATTTTTAATAATTGAAAATCCCGTTAACGTCACGAATTTAAATAATATGAGAGGAATAAATCCCTAAGTTGGTAAGTTTTTGTGCTTATGTGAAAATGATAGGGTTTGTTGTGTAAAATTGTGTTTTTGTTAACTAGAATTAAAGTGTTGAAACTAGAAGGGCATAATCAGTAATTACCTAATAGTGTGTTAAACAAAAGAGAGAAGGAAGGGAGGTCGCAGATAGCAACCTAGAGATCGACTCCCAGCCCCTCTCCTTCCCCCAAATCGAAAATCATACTCAATTGAGGTCCAAAGCTATGATTTTTAGCTCATAAACTTGGAATTTGAGGTGGTTAAGCATCAATAATCATCTATTGTGGGTCATGTAAGTAAACTACATGATCCTTGCATGTCTAGGGTTCAAAATTTTGAATGTAAATCTGAAATTGTTTGATTTAATATGAATCTAGTGATGTTGAGAACATATAGTGTTATGTAAATTCATAGTTTGATGGTTAATTGGTGAAGTAGTCACCAAATTCCTCTTGTTGAACCCTCATGCTAGATAGTTAGTTGATTGAATTGCCAAAGTGGTAGAATAATTTGAATTCTTATGTAAAAATGATGACTTGTGTTGAATTGATGATGGGTTAGAGGTGATTCCACCTAAATCACGTAGAATAGGTAATTTGGAATGCTTAGGCAATGAATTACAAGTGTGTGTATATGAATGCACACAAGGTGTTTGATGAAGTGCCTACATGAATTCTATTGCTTGGAATATGGTCAATTTGGTAGAACTGAGTTTGAATTCTTGTATTTGATATCCGGTCTTAGCAATGGATCCTATGTATGTAGGAATCTACGATTTAAATACTTTCTTGCAATTTATGTAAAACATGAATATGTGCATTACTGGAAAATCTATTATAGATGATTATGATTATGATAAAGGTCCTAACTTCGTTAGTGACCCATTAGGTGATCAAGTTGATCAAGGGAACAACCAAGGTGCAAGTGGAAGCGGAGGCACAAACCTACGAGGTAACATTATTTATGTTACAAGAATTGATTTATGATGATGTAATTTGTGTGATTTCACAATAAATAGAACAAGCCAAGGTGTAATTGAATAGGTGATGAATGGTTCTAGGAACCATGAAGCCTTAATGCCACAAGGTCCACCAATTAGAGAAATTGGCCATAAATAAGATTCGTAGGAATCACCAGATAGACGAGCAAGTTACAATGGGTGGAAATGGTGAAATGAAACCATCACCATGTAACGGGTAATTGGTGATCATAAATGGTTTATAGAACCATAGATCCCCAATAGATAAGTTTATGGTCAATGGATGAATTGGATGGCACCAAAGGCTTAGGACCCGTCTAACGGGTCAAACGGGTTCAACAACCCATAAAGGGATAAACGGGTAAGTTAGTAACTCCCGAAGGTTAATTGATATAAAATAAGATGGTCATTTAGTTTAGGATTATAATCCATCGTAATGGTGTCATTCCTAGTAACAACAAGCACATAAGGTGCGTTGAACCCATGTAATTAAAATGATGAAATGGACAATGAGATTGACTTACATTTTATGACTATCAGTGGGTGGTGGGCATAAAAACCCAAATGTTTAGACAGGATAATAGCTCCACATAAATTGGTGACTTAACGGGTCAAACGTGTTGGTTTGAACCCGTTAATGCTAATCATGAAGTTGATTATGTTAGAACACAATGTAAATGTAACAGTAAACAATCAAGTATTAGAAGAAAAGAAAAGATATATCCTCAAAAGAGAAAGGATATGAAAATCTGTACGAATTACAAATTTTTGTATTCATACACAACTACTCCGGAAATTTTGAAGTAGTTCTGTACAGACCAAACTCCAAAGAAATCATCATTTCTATAGAAGTCTTCTAATGGGAAGCATCAACAGTCTTCAAAGAAGAGTCCTGAAGGAGTTCTGGACTATCAGAAGATAAAAATTACGAGAAGAACAATTATGCGTTTGAGATATACAGAAAAACCCTTTTTGTGAATTACTGTCTTCCAATTTGATTTACTTTCCGCAACTTGTTTATCTTTTTTAAATCAAATTGTGCCAACATTGTTAAAGAGCCCCTCATGGGACCCTACAATTGGTATCAGAGCATATTGAACAATTAATATTCAAAGTTCCCGCTCTTTAAAATGTCCTCAAGTCAGAATAATGGGAAATATCTCGGCTCACTAGAAAATCTCCCTATGCTTGCTAGGGAGGAATATCCACACTGGAAATCTAGAATTACCAATCTTTTAAAAGAAGTTGACAATTCCCTAATGGATTGCATAGCCGACAGATCCCATTATCCTGAAATGGAATTTTCTGAAATCAAAAGGCATAAGAAGGAAAGTCTTCAACCTCTTTTATGCCTCATAACACAAAAAAAATCTTCACCATAATCCAAAACCTCAAACTAAGTGTCAAGAACATCACATACAACAAATCTGGTATTGTGATTCAGAATGCTTTACCCACATGACTGGGGAAAGAAAATTGTTAAACAACTATGTGAAGAGAAAAGGAAGATCTATCACTTTTGGCGACGGTACAAAATACAAAACCATTGGGTATGGAACCATTACCAATGGTGAAGTCACAATTGAAAATGTGTCACATGTCCAAGGTCTAAAATACAACTTATTGAGTTATGGACAACTATGTGGCAAACGCTTCAAATCTACTCTTTATTCCAAAAAGTGGGAACTTGTTGGACTAAACAACAGTAAAATTTACCTAACAAGAAAAAGAATAAATCAAAGTCTCTACTTTATAAACTTCAATAATCTGATTTCAAATGGGTCTTTCTGTCTTGTTTCAAAATACTCTAACAAAGAATTTGAGCTTTGGCACAGAAGATTATCCCATCTAAACTTTAGAATAATTGCTGAACTAGCAAATAAAAAGATGGTAAAAGGTCTTCCTACCACATCCTCAAAAGTCGAGGAAATTTGCGAAGCTTGCCAGATGGAAAAAATGAAAAAAACTTCTCACAAAAGTCTTCTCGAAATATCTGGAAGTCAACCACTTGAGCTAATACACATGGATCTCTATGGACCCATAATCACAGAGAGCCTTGGTGGAAAGAAATATATCCTAGTTATGGTAGATGATTTATCCAAATACACATGGGTTGAATTCTTGAAATAAAAAATTGAAACCTCGGATCTTATCATTAACTTTATAAAAAGAATACAGAAACTCATGCACTTAAAAATCAGAAGAATAAGAAAGGACAATGGAACCAAATTTAAAAACACAAAACTAGACACATATGTAATCAATAAAGGCATCTCTCATGAGCTCTCTGCACCAATGACCCTACAACAAAATGGGGTGGTGGAGAGAAGAAACAGAACTCTAGCAGAGGCTGCCAAATCCATGCTTTCTTCTGCAGATTTTCCCATCTACTTTTGGGCTGAAGCAATAGCAACTGCATGCTTCACTCAAAATAAATCAATCATCAATAAAAGAATCAATCAAACTTCTTATCAAGAAATCAACAAGAAAATTCAAAACTTAAATATTATTCATGTTTTTGGATGCAGGTGTTATATACTAAATGATCAAGATTATCTCGGAAAATTCGACAAAAAGGCAGATAAAGCAATCTTCATCGGATACTCACTCAAGTTATAAGCATACAGAGTTTTTGTTCTAAAAATTCAAATGGTAAGAGAAAGTATAAATGTGTCCTTTAGTGATGATAAAATAGCCATGCATAACAGCATAACTTCTTCTAATAAAAAGGACAAAAGGGTCTGAATCTCTGGAGTAACAATCTCAGAAAAAGAGGTATTTAACAAACTTTTCGAAGAAAAATCTGATGAGGAAAATAACATTCCTATGTTCACCAACAACTCTTCTTTTTCAAAAACCTTTACCACAGAAGATCACAACAAAGATAGCAAAGAAATTATGAACCAAAATGAAATTTCTTGTTCAAAAGACAAAATTAATAATGTAACTTCTGACTCTCACTCTTTGATTGATAAAATTGCAACTACGGAAACATTAAAGAACTCTACTCCGGAGCTACTCTTCCTCCATCAACAAATTGGACAAAAGATCATCCCATTAATTTAATCATTGGTTATCAAAACAAAACTGTCCAAACAAGGACCGCTTCAGCCAATCAATGCCTCTATGCCGGATTCCTCAGTATAATAGAACCAAAGAATTACAAAGAAGCCCTTCAGGATCCCCACTGGATCGTAGCTATGCAACAAGAGCTAGGACAGATTGAAAGAAACAATGTATGGAATCTAGTTCTAAGACCTAACAATAATTCTGTTATAGGGACTAAATGGGTTTTTAGAAATAAAACCGACAAAGAAGGTACCATAATTAGAAACAAAGCTAGGCTTGTAGAAAAAGGGTACTGTCAACAAGAGGGATTAGAATACGAAGAAACATTTGCCCTAGTCGCAAGACTTGAGGCTGTAAGGATATTTCTGGCCTTTGCAGCTTTCAAAGGTTTCAAAGTCTGTCAAATGGATGTTCAATGTGCCTTTTTAAATGGAATAATTGATCAAGAAGTTTACATTGAACAACCAATCGGTTTTGAAAGTGAAAAATTTCCAAATCACGTCACGTTTGTAAACTTAAAAGAGCCCTGTATGGTTTAAAACAAGTACCTAGAGCATGGTATGACACCTTCTCTGAGTTCCTCTTATCAGCCAACTTCGAAAAGGGGTCCATTGACACCACATTATTTTTAAAAGAAAGAAAAGGTCATCTCTTGGTTGTATAAATCTATGTAGATGACGTCATCTTTGGATCCACATGTCCATCCTTCTGTAAAGAGTTTTAGGAACTCATGACAACAAACTTCAAAATGAGCATGATCGGAGAACTAAACTACTTTCTGGGAACCCAAACTAAAGAAACTCCCGAAGGAATTTTTATAAATCAAGCACAATACATTAAAATTGCTCCACTTTTAAAACACCAATAGCCGCAAATGTGAAAACTGATGCTGACAAAGATGGTAAAACTATAGATGAACACACATACAGAGGAATGAAGGCTCACTTATGTATCTCATAACAAGTAGGCCTAATATCATGTTCTCCACATGTTTCCTTGTCAGATATAAATGTAAACCCAAGGAGTCTCACTTATTAGCTTTCAAAAGGAGTCTCTAGATACCTAAAGGGGTCAGCTGACCTAGGTCTCTGGTACCCCAAGGAAACTGATTTTTCCCTAACAGCCTACTCAGATGCTGATCATGCATGATGTAGACTAGACAGAAAAAGTACATTAGGAAGCTGTCAAATGCTGGGAGGTAAGTCAGTATGCTGGATCCAAGAAGCGAAACTGTGTATCAACTTCAACTGCTGAAGCTGAATATGTTGCTCCCGCCAGCTGCTGCTCCCAAGTGATATGGATGCAAACCAAACTTAAAGACTATGAGATAAATCTATCCAAAATACCAATTTTCTGTAATTCAAAAACTGACATTGCCATCACATCCAGTCTTGTTCATCACTCAAGGAAAAAAACACATCGATGTCAGGTATCACTTTATCAAAGATCATGTTGAAAAAGGACACACTGAAATGTACTTTGTCCTAACTGAACTCCAGCTTTGCAGATATCTTTACTAAACCTTTAGATGAGAAAAGATTCTCATTTTTACTAAGCAAGCTGGGGATGCTGAACATGACTGCAAATTAAAAAAATAAGGTGTCATTTACTTCACCTAAAAAAAAGCTAGTTCAATAACTACCTGTCATTTTCTTCCTGTACTCCTAAGGAACTTCTCTGAAAAGTTGACTTCTTGAACAAAAAGCTCAATTCACAAGAACAAAAAAACATCAATAATGACCTATAAACTTATAGCTATCAAATCCTTCTTTCCTCTCATCAGTTCACTTCATCATCTCACCATGTCTTTAAAAGGAGAACAAAAGTAAAAAAAAAAAAAACTCACAAACAACAATCTCTCTTCTTCATAGAACTCTAAAATACTTTTCCAAAAGGGATAACTTAGCCATGTCTTTCAAAGAACTTTCTCCTCCACTCCCTGAAAACACAACATTCCCTATTTCTCACCTTCACAATCTTATGCTCTATACACCCTGTGGGAACAGATTCTGGTCCTATCAACAAATGATGAAATTCCTCAAAAACTGTCCCATTGGACATGCTCTAACTCTTGATATTCCCATCAATTACTCTCTACTTCAATAATTCTGGAGGAATGCTGTTCTCATTGTTAAAGATGGAGATAATGCATTGATAAGGACATCAGTCTGTGGAGTACTGTTTGTCTTTGATCAACATCTGATCAGAAAAGCACTTCAAATCAAAGACAGTCCATCTTCTCCTAGTTACTTTGACAGATATGATGTGATCAAAACTCTTCTTGATATGGGATACATAGAAAACCTATATGAAGGAAAAGCCGACAGAGTACATTTGCCATACCTATGGCAATACTTCTTTTCTCATATTCAAATCTGTTTCTCATCAAAATACTCTGATCATCACCTCTCAGATGAGGACACTCAATGTGTCATGCATGCTTTCATCCATGGTCACAACATGAATTTCTCTCTGTACCTCATGAGACACATGCAAAACAATCGCAAAGGACCCTTAAATGAAAGATTCATTCTTTACCCTAGGTTCTCCTGCTCACAACAGAGAACGGAATAGAGAACGGAATAGATGCACATGTGTAGACATCTGCACCTGCCTCAAATTATATGTATAAATCTCTTGATTCAATAAAATTTCATTCTCTTTGTCAGAAACATGGCAGGAAAATCCTTAAAAAGTTAAATTCGTCCAAAACGGCTGAATAATGAATTTGGCTGCAATAAATATGATAATTAATTCTTTAATTACTCATAAAATGCCAACAACAATATTTTATTACCGTTCAAAAAGGAAGCATCCTTTCAAGTAAAAAATAGCCGTTAAGAAGAATCCCAGAAACACGGAACGACATCAAGAGATAACTATAAAAGGAACGCCGCTAACTCACATGAACCTCACTGTTCACATCACAAATTTGAAAGATCACAAATGGCGTCTTCATCTGGAACTCCGGCGATGAACACTCGCTCAAAGGGTGAAAACCTTCAATCACCTCTGCTCGAACCCTAGATCTAGACTCTTCTTCCTCTGATTCACCACCCAGATACAATTTTACCCTTGATACGATCAACCAACCATGCGACCTCAACCCATCTGCCTATTCATCAAATTTTCAGTTGATCATAGAAATCCTAAAGCACTCCTCCCAACTCGCCACAGCCTTAACCATCAACGAACCATGTCCGAAATCAGCCATCATAAACTTTTGGGCAAGTGTGAAGATGATAGATGGAAACATGAAAGGAAAGGTGAATAAAAATACAGAGATCACACTTTAAATTTCAGATCTGAGAGAAATCTTCCCGTTACCCAACAACTTCACATCCTTCTCTCCTAACCCTGAAGATCCAGCCCTGAGACAAATGATTATTGAAATCACTGGAGGAAGCTTTGCCGAGAATAGTTAAATCTCAAACCTCAGGGTAAGTCAGTTAAAGCCCGCATGGAGATTCACAATTGATCTACTCAATCACACCATGACATCCAAAAAGGGCTCCATGGATCAGGCCGACAAGAACATTCTCATCATTTTATATGGTCTATACTTCAACAAAGAAATAGATGTGGCCCTACTGATCTGGAATGACATAGAGAAAAGAGTTAAAGAGAAATCAAAAGGCAAGAAATCAGATTTCGTGCCTTCCATCAGATTTCTAGCTCAAATGATCCAAAGAAAAGTGGGCATCGAAGAGAATGAAGAAGCCTACATCAGTGAACTGTACCACATCAAAGGCATCTACAAATCAGGTACACACATCCATTTTTTTTTTTCCATGGGACATGAAAATAAGCTAGATTACAATAACTTAATCCTCCAGAAACACCTTACCAAAGCCAATAAATTCACATCCAACCCTGATCACTCACCAACACAACCAACACCACAACTTCACCATCAGAAGAAATGGCCAATCACAACCCTTCTTCTCCTCATCTCTCCCCTTAATCACACCACCAACAAGAAACCACACCAAGTCATCACCATCAACCCCTCATATCACATCATTCCAAAGAACCGTCAATCTCAGACCCACACTCTCTAGAAAAACAAACCTCACCACATTAGTCTAAGAGCCAGCAATCATCACCACAAACATCCTACCAAGAAGCCTATGCCCATTTTCAAACTCAAGCTATCAACACACCCTCCATTGACATCCCCATCATAGACACACATCAAAAATATCTTATCTGATTCAGTCAGTGAAGATGATGTAACAACAAGTGGAGACTCTAGAAGTCAAGGAAACTTGGAAACGAGCAACACTGATGTGTTCAGTGCCATCTCACATGAGACATCCGCTAAAAAACAAACCGAAATTTTATCTCAGGATTCTCTGAAAACACAGGAGGTTAATCTGACTTCGGACTCACCGAGGAATGTGGATGACCTGTAGACACTCAACCTAGCCGAGTTAATAGGCACTGGTAAATTTCTCAAAGAGAAATCAATGAGTCCAACAGAGAGATATATGTTGTCCTCTGATGTATTACCCCCTGAAGCTGCCTCAAAATATGATTTTGAGAAACTCTCTAATTTTCTTTTCTCCTTATTCAATGACTCCATGAATGAATAAAAACAACAGACTACAGAACTACATTAGAATTTCTGTAGTAGTTCTGTATGTATAGAAGAATTATCAAGACAATCAGAAAAGAATAGTCTGAGAATATCCGAGCTTCAAGAAGAGATGAAAGCAATGAAGAAAAACATCAAGCATTAATTGCACCAGATCTCTGACCAGCAGAGAACTTTGCAAGAAAAGGAGTGGCAACTAAAGGGAGGAAGACAAGCATCTTTACAAGATCAAATCAAGGGGCTGAATAAAATGGCTCAAAAGACCATACAATTTTATGAAGCCAAAGGAGAAGAAATGCCGAATGAGATCAAAGACAAGTTCACAGTTCTAAACAAAGAAATACATGAAGAAAAGTCAAATCAGATAAAAATAAACTCGGATCAGATACTTCTAGAGAAAAGAATGAAAAATCTATCCAAACAAGCAACAGAAGCCAATCCACTCAAGAAGCTTTCAGAAAAGGAAGCTCCAATCCCCCCGGTCATCAACCTTGACGATTCACCTCCCAACTCAAAGCGAAAGATAGCTCCTGATGAACTCAAGTCTTCTCCCAAAAGGAAGAAACATGATCAGTGCAAGCCCAGTCCGACTCCTGATCACTCAATGCCACCTCCACCACCAATACAACCTGCCCAGAGATCCAATCAGCCTCCAATTCCACCCTCATCAGGTACTACTATCTAAACTCACACTGTAGGTTCCTCAAAACCCACAAAGGAATCTGAAAAGGGCAAGGAGAAAGCCACAAGCCTAGGGGAGCCTTTAATGCTCTTGAGGTCTCAATAGCCTCTCAATCTTTATATGAGGATAAATAAAGAAAAGAAAAAAGGATTGAGGAGGAATTATGACATGAAAAGAGAAGATGTGAAGACATGTTCCTCCAAGAAACATAACAACCACCTCAAATGAGCCTAATGAGCAAAAATATTTTTGAAGAGAGAATCAACAACTGACAATTGGAAAGAAGCTGGTTGTACTCAGAAACCACCATTCTGCAGCTTGATAATATCAAATAAAGACAACAAAAGGGAAACCCGTTCACTCACTACTTCAATTCTTACACGATCACTACCACTGCAAACAATCGTAAATCATATACCATCACCGATGCAGATCTTGATCAACTTAGTGAGATGTACATTCTGTCCCTCATCAAAAGCTGTTTAACAAATGGCTAAACAAGCATCACGAACAAAAGGGCAATACATCGACTCAGAGAAGCAGGAAGGAAGATATACAACAGATTTGCTCTAGTTGACTATGAGCTAGCAATGCACACTAGTCTCAAGAAACTTTCCATTCAGACTGCAAAAGAAGACCTTCCCTCCGGACTACAACTGAAAGGATCCAAATTGATTCCGAGCACTGGGGAGATAGGAATTAGTTTCAGAAATCACAATGAAAGAAGAAGCTTCTTCAGAATAAACCAATGTCATGCTTACTCCGATGCATCTCTGAGAGTTATCTCATTTCTGCTTCAAGAAAACAAAGAAGCTGACCCTGAGATAGTAAGAAGAAGGGAATTGATGATGAAGACCTTAGAAAATCTCAAACAACACATAACACTTCAAAAGGAACTACACAGAGCCTGTTGGTGTCCTCTTCTCAAGAAATTCACAGTTAGAGAAGACCATGTAACCAATGATCTATCCTAAGAATACAAATATAATACATGATACTGCTATTACGAGGTAACATTGTTTATGTTACAAGAATTCACAGTCTATATTCATGAATTTCTTTACGATGTAACATTATTTATGTTACAAGAATTGTTAGAACACAATGTAAATGTAACAAAAAACAGTTAAGTATTAGAAGAAAAGACAAGATATATCCTCAAAAGAGAAAGGATATGAAAATCTGTACGAATTATAGATTTCTGTATTCATACAGAACTACTCCGGAAATTCTGAAGTAGTTTTGTACAGACCAAACTGTACAGAAATCCTCATTTCTGTAGAAGGTTTCTAATGGGAAGCATCAACAGTCTTCAAAGAAGAGTCATGAAGGAGTTCTGGACTATCAGAAGATAAAAATTACGAGAAGAACAATTCTGCCTTTGTGTGAGGAACAAACAAATTGAACACCAACTTGGCATTAATCACTGAATCGGTTGAAGATAGTTGAAAAAGAGATAAATTGAGGAATAAGCAAATTGAACATCAACTTGGCATTAATCACTGAAGCAGTTGAAGACAGTTGAAAAATAGATAAACTGAATATCCTCAATTTATCTCTATATACTTTGACACACTCCAAATTCAACTGTCCTCAACCGCCTTATCCAATTGCAACTTGCTACATCTTCCTATTAGTAGCAAGCTGACTTCACCAAACAAAGCAAGATAACAAGCATCCAATTCAATATCTTCTCAAAGCAATTACAACTTACTCCCATAGAAAAGTTATTTCTGTTGATACATTGTTATACTATAAACTCGTGTAAACCATTATTTACATTTCAGATATACGGAAAAACCATTTTTCTTCCTATTTGATTTACTTTCCGCAACTTGTTTATCTTGTTTAAATCAGATTGTGCCAACATTGTTAAAGAGCCCCTCACGGGACCCAACAGATTATGGCTAAGGTATGTTAATGTACATGAATACATGTTTTAAAAGTGTTTTGGGGTGTCAAGAAGGTAGAAAACCAGACCCAAATGGTTCCTAAATATTTGTTAGAAAACAGGGGAAGAAGGCTAAATTTTGGCTAAGTATGGGACTGGCAAAGATTTAGCCGGATCCCTGGAAATCACGCTCCAAGCGTATCGCTCGAAGTACATGAAGCTCCAAACAATACGCGTAGAGCTTCGCGACCCATGACGGTATCCTTCGCGTATCGCAAAGGATTAAAACTCATGATTTTTTTTATTTTGGTTGATTCTTGATATTGTTTATGCTTTGTGCTGCAATAGAAACTCACTATTATAAGTGAGTATGTTGCAGGTAAAGGGAAGGCTTAAAGGGATGCTTGTCAAGCGTTGGGAGGAACGATCACATGAAGACCAAAGTTCCCGTTTTGCATTTTGGGTTTATGAAATCACTGTAAACGTTGTTAAAGAAACTTATGGATGCAAAACTTGGAAATAGTGTCTTTTGTGAATGTTAAACATGATGTTGGTACAAAAAAAAAATCCTGGGATCGGTTTTTATGAACTAAATCATTAAGGCTTAGCATTATATTGTATACGGGTGTTACACCTACTAACCATAAAATCTCGTCTGGTTTGTGCAATCGCAAAGAGATCAAGAGGTGATGATGCTACTGCTTTTTTTAATAATGTTATCTTTTTTTATTTATTAAAAAAAGATTTAATAAAAAATGCCACCTAGGATCCTACGTGGATGTCCAGTCAGCCTAAAACGAACACCGTTAGTGTCTACTTAACGACGGTTCAATACAGACCAATATGTTATTATCTGGGATTATCGTAGGGAAAAAACACAATAAAATTATTATCGACCAATAGGTAATAACTGGGATTAATAGGGGTCAATTTTCTATAATATTAAATACAACGGCTAGTTTAAAAAAACAACTACTTTTTAAATTGAAATACATAATTGATCAATCAAACTAAAACAACAAATACATAAATGAAAATACAAGAAAATACAACAAAATACATAACTAACTTAACTAAACTAAACTAAGCGCGTGGAGGTGGTGGTATTTGTATCTCTTCCTAATGTCCTCACACATAGATTCGTGTATGGCTAGTGCGTAAGGACTAAGGATCCATATTCCTTGTGTCCACCGTAAGAAGTATTTTCCGTTCATGATGAATCTATCTTGTTCCAAGTCCAAGAATTATGAAATTTCGTTATCAAAACTCTCCATTATCTACCACTTCAGTGGGTCGTCTCCACTAGATCCTTAGGTAGCACAACCTTATCTTCATCATACGTTGATGATGATTATGAGCTTTGGCCCTTTGCCCTCGCCCTTGCTTTAGCCTTGTCGCTTCCCATAGGACGAGTAGAGATCGATTATTCTACAAGTATATCATCATCATCATCATCATCATCATCTAATGTGATATCAAACTCGGGAGATTCCTCAAAGTTGGTGGCTGAGGCAGAACTAGTATATACACCCGTGTTGGTTGTCTTAGTTTTTTTAGGGGATTGATTAACTAGTGTAGAAGTAGCTGGGTAGGGATGATCCTTAACGATCCTCTAAACATGCTCATATCCAAACTCATTAGAGTTCTCGTTTCTAGGATCATTAATTAATAACGATCCATATCTTCAAGAAACAGCTCCTCTAACCAACTACTTCTGTAACGAGACTCTATTTGCAAGTAAAACTCGTTAAATCTAACAACCTTTGACTTCAACGTATGCCAATGGCTTCTCAGATGGTTGTCATTTTGATTAACTTGAGGCGAAGAACCCATGTAGTGGTCATGAACCTTTTTACGAAATGCATTTTGGTTTTTGTTGTTTAAAGCTACGGGTCTTCAGAAACGTGGTACGATGAGTTGGCCAAAATATTTTCCTCACTAAATGGTCACTTAATACGGTTAACCTTTGATGCCACAGCCCTTTGTTGGGTGTGACATCGATTGATTCTTGCACATGTTTCTTCCCTTTAGCCTTCTTGGTCTTTTTCTTTGATGAAGGTTGTGAATCATCAACTGTTGCTTGAAATTGAGGAGTAGAATTTTCAAGATTAGGTTGAAATTGTTATTGTTGAAAGTGTTGTTATTGTTGTTGCCACGCTAAAAAAATTGTTGGTATTGTTCATATTGGTTTGGTTGAAATTGGGATGGTTGTTGAATTGGCCAAAACCAGGTGATTATTGAAATTGACAAAAACCGTGTGGTCGGGTTGGGTTTTGCTCGTTTTCATCCGAGGATAAGTGTTGAATAAACAATTGGTGTTCTTGGATCCATGAGTGTGAAATATGTAGTTCGAATGAGGAAGATATATTGAGAAAATGAAGAGATGGTGTGGTTTTTGTTTATGAGAATGACTATATATAGTGTATAATAGGAATTAATTTTTTTTTATAAAATAATACCAAAGTAGCAGTTACAGGATTTAATACATACATATATATATACATATATATATATATATATATATATATATATATATATATATATATATTATGTGGGCCCCACAAAATCCGTCCGTTGAGACATGCAGCTTGGACCGACAACACGGCTCAACGCTGCACGTCAAGCGTTCAGCTCCATGTGGACGGACGAGCGGTGGACAGATGCATCGTTGGAGATGGTCTTAGTTCAGACTTTCACCACTCGTTTTTAGGGTTTAGTTTTGTGCTAAGAAATTTGGAGAGGGGTTAATCATATTAGGTATCTAGAGAGACATTGATTTAAAAATAAAAAATGTAAATATTTTTTTTAGTGTTTTTGAGTCTTGTTATTAGAGTGATTTTTTATCTTTTTAAAGAATGAGTGTTTTTTTTTTATTTATGTACGTGACAATTCACTATACACCTATTTGGGTGTTTTCAAATCTCTTGGCTCTAATACATATTCAAAGGAAATGTAACCGAATCATACCCAATGGGGTTAAATAGTTTTTTTTTTTTAAACAACCACATCTTAATATAAAAAGGAAAAAACACACAACCCACCTAGAAAAGCGCTAGGAAGGAGCAAGATACATAGTTCTACAATACATAAAGACCACCACATAGACACCAAAAATACATATGGAAACAACACTTAAGTCATAGCAAAACACCAACATGCCACCTAGCAAACTGGAATCCACCCCCCTGCATCCTTTCATCGACCGATAACCCCCTGGCTGCTAGAAAACAATTCCCAAACAACCACCATTTAACACCACGTTTCTGCTTAACTATTCCAAACCCCACCATTTATTAAAATATGCACAAACCAATACTAATAAAGTAAAGTTCCTTAGAAAACCTTCCTTTTCCATGATTACCAACCCCTGTCTTACCAACACCCCCAAACCATCTCAACCCGATTTGAGCCTTCCAAACGACATGACCTATTCCCCACCAAGCCAACTCAACCCATTTCACCATCAAGACGAAGGCAGCAAAATTATACATTATGTAGGAGTGATGTATATTGTCAACCCATCCCCCATCGAGGACCCATACTCCATATGTTGCAGCCTACACCAACATACACCACACCATGGTCTTTAGTCCTTGAGCCTTGTCACGAACTTGCAGGAGAAAGCTTAACATTTAAAATACTACAACAATATAATCTCCAAGGCAACAATCTGCCTTTCCAAACCTCAGAAATCGGATTTAAGTGATCCCTTCTTCAATACATCATATATAAACTCATTCCAACCATCTCATACAGCCCAAATGAGCCGAAATGTGGAGCACACCTACACCACCATCCCAGAATACCCCTCCACATAATGGCCATGCCCTACACCCACCCTTATCGGATCACCTCAAGGATACCCCATACTTAGAATTATACATGAAGAAGGAAAAGAAACGCACCCACACGAACCGAAACAACACGAAACGAAACACGAATACACGAAACAAAGTACACAAATCCGCCTGATATTATTTACCCAATGGAATGTTTAGCCCCAACCCAGTTCCAACACACACAAGACCACACACCACACACAGACGACATATGTAGCCACCAAAACATACCCACACCAAGGAAATATCCCAATTCCCCCCACCCAAAATATGCAATTTACATGCCTCTAACCATCTTCTTTTTACCAGCCATAGACCCTCGTCAACCCCCCCACCCACGCGAATGAAAAACTCAACCTCAAGCACATGCATACACACACCACGAACACGAAGTTACACGAATAGAAATACAACATCCCGATTATACTTATAGATTCAAAACCACCTCTATTACAAATGTAACAAATGTAATTCCCCACACAAGCACACACGCCAAGACACGCGCACCCCCCCCCCCCCCCCCCGCCCCCCCAAAGTGGAAAGTGTACACCCAAACACACCCACACCAATATTATCACACCACAACATCCCCAGCCCCCACCCAAAATTGATATTTCTAGACAAATGCAAAATCAACCCAACCCAGGAATTATATGCAGCCCAACAACACCACCAACAAAAAATACAACCCCCCTTCCAAACAGCCCCCGTGCCACCACCAATTAAAAGCTGAAGGCATTCCACTGATCCCAAGTTAATGAGTCCAGCCTACCTCTATTTCTTATCCAAAGAAACGAGCATAGCTTCACGAAACCGACTATCTTCGAAGCACACTATCCTGTTTGTTCGAAAACCATCTTATTCCTTGACTTCCAAATAACCCACATGGTAGTTTGAATAATACCATATAACATCTTCTTCCTTTTTACCCCAACCGGCCACCTTTTTAAATCATCCAATATTTCCTTGATTGAATTCATTCCCAATGAAGGGGAACGCTACCGCTAAATAATCCTAGCCCAAACTTTAGCAGCCTGCCCACATTTAAGTAGAGCGTACTCCATAGATTCTACAGAATCACCACAAATTACACACACCAGATCCACTTGCACTCTTATTGAATTTAATTTGTGCTTAACCGGGATCCTCCCTAGCAACGCCCTCCATACAAACGCATTTACTCTAATAAGAACCCATCCTAACCAGAAAAATTTATCATTGAAGGTCCCCAACATCTTTTCCTGAACCAAAGATCTAACAGAACTGACTTCAACATTTTCTATCAAATTCTTTCCCCAGCCCACGTGTTTTTACCCTCTGGCAGATTAACCGCTTACAACACCAACTCACAATCATCAATAAGATCCTTGAGATACAGTGGAATCGAGAGGGAGCCATTGGAGAATTGATTACTCATCACAAATCATTAATTGGTTTCTCGATTTCCTTCTCGTTTCTTGTTTTTACTTAGTTAAGACCATGATTGTTGCTGAAGACTCAGACTTTATGCATGTTTCTTTTGTAACTATGACGGTAGGCTAGATAATTAGTCCCACCTAGACCATGTGGATGATCTATTAGCGTTATTGATTTATTTAAGTTTAATGACAACTTCTTTGATGTTTGCAAAATTCTATTAATTAGTATGATTGTATGCATATGTGTGTTGCTAAAAAGGTCCATAACCTTCGAATGTCTTTCGGCTTAGGTATATTATCTAAATTAGCTAGCTTTAGGGTTAGTTGTGATATAGTAGTTTAGGACAAGTCTTGAACTATGGTGTTGATTAATGATTATTGATTTGTTTGCAATGTGCTGCCTTTTCTAGACATTCCAGGAGGTGATAAAATTGTCGGGTAGTCGGGCTAGTTAGTGGATAAGGATAACATTGCCTCTAAGAGGGATGCCCTAGGAAATTAGTTAACTTGATATTTCGTGTCATTCATATTAATTAATGGTAACTTCTGCTAACCTAAGGTGTCCTAAATTGTTTCGAAGGTGGTTAGAATTAGTTGAGGTGGGAAGGACCGGGAGGTGAACCCTTGTTCGAGCGTTAGATATGTTAGTTAGGAACAATCCGAGAGGTGACCTAAACGCCATCAGAGTTGTCATAGCCGAGTAAAGTTGTTAGTGTTGATTAGGATTCTAGGTCTAGGTGGTACCTTTCTCTAATCTTGAATTTCTCCTAAGTTTTCTGTTTTTGTTTGTTAGTTGATTAAGTTAGTTAATTAGAACCCTAAAAATTAAATTACTCAAATTTCATTTTCATTAAGTCCTTAGTTGAGTCTAGTTATATTAGTGTCCCTAGGTTCAATATCCGGTCTTCTGTAGCTATACTACCATGGATAGGTACACTTGCCTTTAGGTTCAATTTAGTTTGGGAGTTTCGGTAAAATTAGGTGTGTCTAGGTCTAGGTTTAGGTCTAGGTTAAATTAGTCATTTTTAGGTATATTTCTGAACATATCAAGTTTTTGGTTCTGTTGTCGGGGACACTTGGCAATAGTAAGATCAACTTAGGTCGTGACTAGGAAATTTTGAGGCTTTTTGGTTTTTCCGTGTCTAGAGTTTTTAAGATTTTACTTCTTGAGTCTAGAGTCTTAGGTAATTAATTTTTATTTCATTTTTATTTTATATTTTATTTCTTTCTCGTTTTATGCCACATACCCGTTCACGAGGGCCACCTGAGCTTACACCTTTCTCTGATCCTGATCGTGATATCCATGAACGGTTCAGCACGCTTCGAGCCGATCTTGAAGCATTCATTTTACCGCCACTCACTCTCTACCATCCATTTCTTCACCTATTACTCGAGACACTACACCACTACCCTTTCCAGATCTCGATATGGCTGAGCAATGCACTGTTCACGAGCAGACCAATATCGGCGACGATGATGCTAGGTTTGCCATCACTCAGACCACCATTGCTAGCACCACTAACTGACAGGTTTGATCACACGTCAAAAATACACATACAAATTCCATTAAGTTTAATGGACGTGATGATGAAGAAGAAGCACCAGCCCATCTCTCGTGATTTGAGCGTATCTGCAACACATTCGGCCTCCAGGGAGTGTCGAATGATGTTATTTATTTGAGGAAATTTCCGTTCTCACTCGCTTCTCGAGCCGCCGTTTGGCTCGAGACATTACCTCTTAATTCAATTTCCACCTGGGAAGATTTGAAACAAAAGTTCCTGAAAAAATACTATCCTCTAGCGAAGGCTTCGCATACTCGTGAGGACATATATTCTTTCGCATAGATCTCAACGAGCCTTATTCTATAGCTTATGATCATTTCAACACCCTTCTGAGAAGGTGTCCGCAACAAGAGTTGACGGAATGGGCGATAATTGAGAAATTCTACAATTGTTTGACTCATGCTGTTCATAAGGAGTTCAATATCTCTGCAGGAGGACATATGATGGAGAAGCTTACTATCGCCGAATGCAAGAAACTTTTTGAGAGATTCACGAATGCCAAACAATAGACCCCCTGAGATCGAAGAGCCACCTTGGCCCTGACTAGATTTTTAATTCCTTCTACACCTAGCCGCAGTGTTCATCACATTGGTTCAGAGACCATAACCTTTCAGGAGATCGAAAAGCTGCATAAGAAGATAGATGAAATTCGACTCCATATTTCCGCCAAATGTGAGCCGTTTCGAGGCGCTCATGACACCCATGACTGCCCGCTCGTCTCTGCTGAGTAGGTGGACTACATTAGTAACCGACCCCAGTTCGGTAGTTCTTTCCAGTCCGGGTGGAGGAGCAGCCGAAATTCAGGGTGGAGGGATGGAGGTAACCCACCTGGATTTCAAACGCGAAATAATAATTATGATGGAGGCAAGGAGGGGTCGATTATGAAGGAGATGAGAAAGTTGATTGCAAACCAGAACCAGATTTTGACGCGAGTGGCGAGAGACGAGGCGACCCACAAGACGTTACCCGATCATGACGCGCTACTTAGGAATCAGTTAGCTTCATTCTTGGATTTATAAAGATCGGTGGGTGACATAGCGAAGCAATTGAAGAGTTGGCAAATAGAAGGGGTCAGTTTCTGGGAGTACATATAAAAACCCCAAAGCTTTGATTAATATGGTTACCACGAGGAGTGGTAAAGTTGTTGAGAGGTTTATCACCGGCAGTAGTTGTAGAGGAGCTGATTGATTAGGAGATAGTGTTGGAGACCCCGGACGGGAGAGTGCACGAGAGCCTAAGGCCAGCAAGTACTGAACCAACTTCCGAGTCTAAGCCGTTGAAGTGGGAAGAAGAGAAGACAAAGAAGAGGGTCAAATTCAAAGAGAGACCGATCATAGTGGAGGACCCGAATCATGTGCCTTTTCCACAACGTTTAATTCAGCAAAAGTATGCGCACGAGTATGGGCAATTTCTAGATCTTCTTAGGCAACTTAGGATCACTTTACCTTTCAATGAAGTTTTGAATAAAATGCCTAAGTATGCTAAATTCCTTAAAGATATGTTATATAATAAAAAGAAGCTAGAGGCCCTTTCCGATGTTACACTTGATGCTCAATGTCCAGTGATTGTCCAGAATAAATTACCCGAGAAGCTTAATGATCCAGCGACTTTTACCATTTCTTGCATATTTGGTAGTTCATATGTGACACATGCTTTGGCTGATCTCAGTGCTAGTATAAATGTGATGCCTTTCTCTGTTTTTCAGCACTTAGGATTAGGAGATTTAGCCTCAACTCGCATGAACATAGCTTTAGCCGACTGCTCTGTTGTGAGACCAAAAGAAATAGTGGAGAATGTGCTTGTTAAAATAGATAATTTTTTATTCCCTATTGACTCTGTGGTTGTCGATTCTGATTACGATGCTAGATGCCATCTCATTCTAGGTAGACCTTTCCTTAGGACAGCTAGAGCGTTGGTTGATGTTTTTGAGGGCACAATCACTTTGAGTGTCGATGAGGAAAGTGTCACATTTAAGGTTGGTAAATCAGGTGATAGTAGCAACGATTCTGTGTAATTCTTAGAGTCATTTTTATCTTGCATTGATCGTTGTGTAGGTTTTATGACCGGGACTGATCTAGTGGTTGGATTAGGCTAGGAGGTGAGGTAATGGTTGAGAATAAGTGTGGGGAAGATCCTGGAGGGCTGGAAGACTTAGTTGATTGACTTGAGATAGATAACTCGTTAGTAGAACCCGGAGGGGTAGTTGGGTGTGATAATGAGATGGTGGTGGTTGAAGCTGAAGGTAGAAAGGCCACACTTGGGGATTTTGTTGAGGTTAGTGAGAATCCCGAGTTTAGCCAAGTGTGGGGAGGTTTGTGGAAGTTGATTGTGAAAATGACCTAAAATTAAGCTTTCTAGGAAAAATTAAATTTCTTCAGGGTCGATATAAGCATTGGAAGGTTACAAGATTGTTGGAATTGGTGAGTTCTAATAGGTTGATAGTTAAGGGGCTAGAGTTGGACTATGAATTGGAAAATTGGAAAATTACCGGTCATTTGATGTAGAAAGATGTGAAGTCTAAACCTCCGGATTGTGGGACTAGAGGTTGTTTAGAGGACAAGAGCTGAAATGCATAGTGCCCGGGTTGTAAAGTTTGTAACTTTGGTTTGATTTTACATTTTCGTGTTTTTGTGTGTGTTTTTTTTCGGTTTGTGTTTTGTGGTTTTTGATGTTTGCAGGAAATTCGAGGAGCTCAAGATGGTGAAATTGTGTTTGATGCTTTTCCAGGTATGTTTTAAGGTCAAAAGTGCAGGTATCTGTGAAAAATTTCGACCATAGCGGACCTGGGAGAAAAGAGATAGGAAAATTTTTGGGGTCCAAAAATCAAATTGGTCCCTAGAAATTTCGTGTTAGGCGTATCGCCTAGGATGAGCATTGCTCCATGCGATACGCATGGAAGGGATTTTTAGAGCCCTGCTATATTTGATGATCTAGGCGTATCACCTAGATATTCATTATCTCTAAGCGATACGCCTAGAGATGGTGAGCAGGAAATTTTTTTAATTTTTTATTTATTTATTTTTGTTCACCTATGTTGTTCCAAGCCGATTGCGTTTCATATTTTGAATATTTGAATTTCCAGGTAATCACGTTTCAGCTTGTTTTATTTCATTTTTATTCTTATTTATTTTTATTTTTCGTGATTAATCTTTTGTCAAGTCATGTGCTTTATTTGTTTTCTCGTGTTGCAGATTTGATGACATTCATGCTTTCACGATTATGAAGATTCAATGGACCTGTGGAACCATACTCGCCTTCAATTATCCAAATCGATTTCAAGGGAGTTTGTTCTGATTTATCTGTTTAATTTTGTTCGCATTCTCTTATTTTTCTTTTGAGTGTGCTTTGTTTTTATTCTTAATTTTTATTCTCATCTCACACTGGGGACAATGTGTCATTTAACTGTGAGGATGGGAAGGCTTATTTTTATTTTTAGTGTGTTTATTTCTTTGAAAAAAAATAAATTTTTTTTTGAGAAATTTAGAAAATGTTCATGGTTTATGCTGCATTCAATGAAAGATGATAGTACAATCAGGGTTCAATTGTCTATTAAATGTGCATAATTGATATATCATTATTAATTGGTTGTTTGTTTGCTAGTTTCGATGTATTGGTAGGCCCAACTGATCTTAAAGCCTAAATATCCGTATGTGACAAAAATAGAAGATATGTACCTTAGTATTTTTCTATGTATATGTCTCTTAGATATAACACGCCTTTATCTTTTTACGAAAGTATATTCAATATTAGTGGCACTTGCATATTCCATTGTCCATTTTTGAGCTTTTTTATTGTTATTTGATGCCAACGCCTATGTGTTTCCGTTCGGGATAGCGACTTGGAGGATACGCCTCTAGGTTAGGTAATTGAGTTTAGATTTACATGCTACCTATCGGGATCGCTACACGGTGGATGCATCCAGGTATCGACACTCTAAATTTTGAAAATTGCTCAAACTTATTATTCATTCATCATTTCCATTATTTTTGAGACCTGTATATATTTAAATACTATGGTAGGAAAACCTATATGGTTTAACCTAGGCCTTGATATCTTGAGACGGGATTAGGGTTAAGTTGTATAAAAACACAATTAAGACTCAATAACTATAAATGACTAAAAACACAAAAAATGACTCAATTATTACTAAATGATATAAAATTTACACGGTAAGTGGTATCTATTTAGGTTGAATGATAAATAAGTAAATAAATATTAATTGATGCATTTGGGGGTAAAGTTTGGTGGTTGGGTTTAGTTGGACCGAAATACCGATAATCGAGCTACGCTATGTAATTAAAATCTGATATTGATAATTAATAAGTTAGATATTGAGTCCCTGGTTATAACTCCACTGCAGTATTTTTCGAGGATGAAAAAAGAGTAAGTGTGGGAATGTTGTCTTTTGTAGGAGTTTGATCCATTCCCGAGGGCGTACGTTAATTGGAGGAATGAACAAGAGAAAAAAGACCAAGTGCTGAACAAAGTGTCCTAGGCGTATCACCTAGAAAAAAGAAGGCCCCAAGCGATATGCTTGGGGCGATGATGGTCAAAGGAGATGCTCAAGGTTGACCCCGACTATTTTGTCGTGACTTACCCAGTAAGCGTATCGCCTAGCAATCCAAACCCTCTAAGTGATACGCTTGGAGGGCATTTTCCCGCAAGAGAAGCAACTTCGATATAAGTTCGAATTTTAGGGATGCATTCGACATTCATTCACTACCAGACGATTTTAGGCGACTCAAGGACGATTTTTGAAGGCAGAAGAAGGCTGAATCAATAGGGAGCCATTGGAGAATCGATTACTCATCCCAAATCATTGTTTGGTTTCTCGATTTCCTTCTCGTTTCTTGTTTTTACTTAGTTAAGACCATGATTGTTGTTGAAGACTCAGACTTTATGCATGTTTCTTTTGTAACTATGATGGTAGGCTAGATAATTAGTCCCACCTAGACCGTGTGGATGATCAATTAGCACTATTGACTAATTTCAGTTATTGACAACTTGTTTGATGTTTGTAATTCTTTAAATTCCATTGATTAGTATGATTGTATTCATATGTGTGTTTCTTAAATAGTCCATAATAGTTAATTGATGCATGATGTGCCTTCGAATGTCTTTTGGTTTAGGTATGTTATCTAAAGTAGCTAGCTTTAGGGTTAGTTGCGATAGAGTAGTTTAGGACAAGTCTTGAACTATTCTGTTGATTTATGATTATTAATTTGTTTGCAATGTATTGCCTTTTCTAGACATTCCGAGAGGTGATAGAATTATCGGGTAGTCGGGTTAGTTAGTGGATTAGGATAACATTGCCTCGGGAGAAGGATGCCCTAGGAAATTAGTTAACTTGCTATTCCGTGTCATTCATATTAATTAGTGGTAGCTCTTGCTAACCTAAGGTGGCCTAGATTGTTTCGAAGGTGGTTAGGATTAGTTGAGGTGGGAAGGACCAGGAGGTGAACCCTTGTTCAAGCGTTAGAATTGTTAGTTAGGAACAATCCGGGAGGTGACCTAACCGCCATCAGAGTTGTCGTAGCCGAGTAAATTTGTTAGTGTTGATTGAGATTCTAGGTCTAGGTGGTACCTTTCTCTGATCTTAAATTTCTCATAAGTTTTCTGTTTTTGTTTGTTAGTTGATTAAATTAGTTAGGTTAGTTAACTAAAACCATTAAAATCAAATTACTCAAGTTTCATTTTCATTAAGTCCTTAGTTAATTCTAGTTATATTAGTGTCCCTAGGGTTCGATATCCGGTCTTCTGTAGCTATACTGTCACCGATATGTACACTTGCCTTTACGTTGGTTTAGTTTAGGAGTTTCGATAAAATTAGATGTGTCTAGGTCTAGGTTTAGGTGTAGGTTTAATTAGTCAGTTTTAGGTATAGGTCCGAACACATCAGTATTCAGAGGGAAAACTACCAACTTGACATTGTAAGATCCCCGTAAGATATTCCACCATGCCCGGATCAATCCCAACCCTGAATAATGAGATTTTCTGGAAACTAACCTTAAGCCCTAAAGCCAAATTGAAACATCTGAGAATTCTTGCAAGATTAGACAAATTCCTAACCGAAGCCTCACCCATAAATAGTGGGGTTAAATAGTGGTGACCCTTTTTTATAATGTTAAAGATTCAAATTTCGAGTATATAATAGTTTATGTTTAAAAGTATGATTAATTTTTTTTTGAACGCCTAATATTTAATTTTTTCATCACTGTCAAGGTTTGACCCTTGGTCTCCCACCAAAGAGATTTTGCCACTTACCACTAGGCTACAACCAAATATACGATATAATTGTAATTCTTTGAAAAGACAATTAATATATATAATCCATGATACATTTTTTTAAACAACTTTTTTTAGCCTCTCTGTGACGGGATTTCATACAGTCCCGGTTATTTAATGTTTTAAGGCTAACTCCGAAAAATTATTTTTAGACGGAAACCCCAATAACTGAGTAAAATCACCTCTCACCATTAGTCTCAAAGCTTGAACCGACAACCTCTCATATGAGAAATGATAAGATTATTTTCTCACTCATGTCAGAAGTTTTTTTTTTATGTTAAAATAATTAAATGACTTAATCCATAAGAACTAAAATATTGATTTACTCTGCTTATATATTAAGCGAATTTTGTGTACATGCACACAACGTAAAAAAACTGTATCTAAAATTCATGAATATCATGTTTACACAAATAAGCATAGTATTAATTACCATGGATGGTATGTTTGACCAAAATTCTTAATGAATTATCATGAAATATTTATTTCTATAGTTTAACTAAAAGCACCTTCATTTTCTAAATTCATATATTATCCATTAAAATTTCTCACATCTCTTCCTCATATATATCTCTCTTTAATTAATTAATTTAATTAATACTTCTTTATTCCATCTTCTATTATCTTTTCTCTCTCCACAACTCGTATCTAGTTAAAATAATATTAAGCTAATATATATGGGTGAATAATACACATTGAATTTAGGGGGTGAGTTAGATTTTCCCGAAATATATGAAGATGAGTATAGAGAGGAGAAATGAGATAGAGTGACTTTTTTAGTGTTTTATATATTTTTCCTAAAATTTAGGGATGGGTGTGAAATAGGGAATGGGCCCTACCCCCTCCGTTTCACGCCCGCCAAGCCCCACCATTACACTTAGCCTTATTAGGCTATGTATAGTGGGATTTATGAGAATGGGGGTTATCTGTCAGGTGGCATATGTTTTGGTCAAAAATCGCCTAAGCAATTTAGTGATCAAACTTTGATTGTGAGGTAGTGTGCTTAATCAAGAGCATGTCAAATTAGCTAAGTAAGATGGTTGACACGAGGATGTAACGAGGGGAAATCCATAATCCTTTGAGTTTCTCTAGGAATCCTGGCAAAAGAACCTCGGGAGCCGGCCCGAAGAGCCTGCTGCCTAGCACTTTTATTAATAAGAAACTGAAAATTACAAGTGTTTGAGAGGTTAGATCGATCGAACTAAGTGTTACAACAATCGTATACTATCAGAGCTAAAGTGTGGTTGAGTTATGTGTGTGTATCTCGATCATAACCTCTGTTATATAACAATTACATAACTAACTAACTATCCGAGATTCCCGAGATCTCGTTCTCCATTCCTCTTGACCGTTAAAGGTTCTTCCGTCCATTTAGTCCACGTTCTCAGTGAGTCTTTAGGAGTTTGTTAGGCCATCTAACGGTCTTACAAGTAAATAAACACGAGGGAAAAATAGGGATCAGTATATCTAAAGTATTCAAGATACCTAAAGTAGGATTCCCAAGTCATTTTCGGATTCCTGAACTGTCTGAGCTTCCTGGTGAGTGTTATA
>JBCNJP010000229.1:139014-154666 GCA_039602395.1 Deinandra increscens subsp. villosa | reverse complement strand
GGGTCACACCCAGCGGGGATGGTTGCGCCTAGTTCGCGCAGTTTGGTTACCCATCCGGTCACATCCCACTGGGGGTTCTGAAACCCGAGGTCCCTGGCCTCCTTAGCCATTTTCAACCTGCACTGAGGAAGGGAGATACGAGCTATCAGCCTACCTTCGTCGCCCTTTGCAGCCAAAGCAGCCTCATGTTCAGCCCGCGTGTCCGCTGCCTTCTTCTCGAGGTCCTGCACCAGCCCCAGGTTCTTGTTGGCCATCATCCTGGCCGTATTCAGCTCCTTGTTCAGAGCAGCAAGCTCCCTTTTGGCCGAGGACTCGGCATCATGGGTACGCTTATCAGCAGCCCAGACCAGCTCAAAGAATCGCCCAACAATCTGCAAAAACAAAAAAAGAGGTAGTTTAATTGTATATTTATAAACTTGAATTATTTCACTATGTAGAAAATTCAGGGGTACCCAGGATTAACTTACTTGGCGAGAAGAGGCTTCAGCATGGGAACGAAGCTCAGCAGCGTCCAGGTTCTCCAAGGATTGCACGGCAGGAGCAGCAGCGGTGGCCCTGGTCTTACGCTTGGTGCCAGAGGTCTTTGAGGAAGGAGCCCTTGGGGCAGACATGGGCTCAGCTTTCACAGTGGCCAGAACTTGGAGGTCTCGCTCAGATTCGCCTAACAGAAGGTCGTCCAGATCTATGTTCTCAAGATTGATAGGGGTGGCAACAGCTGAAAGACAAAAACACAGGAAATCAACAAAATCCAAGGCGCAAATGGCAGGGTACTAAGATACTTACAACTTGACATGCTGTGAGAGGTGGATGAAGCAGCTTGGTGGGGGTCAGTCCTGAATTCTCGGTCCACTTCATTGATGCTGAGGAAAGCTTCAAATCTCTCGAACACCCCTGGATTTGCAGGGCCGATGGAGCTTAAGCTGGGAACTACAAAACAAAAATCCAAGGTTAGTATTTGAATAAGATAAAATCCTAATCCCTGATGCAGGTAAAGACCTACCATCTACTCTCCACCTAATCGGAAGGCTCATCCCTCCTGGAATAGTTGACCTCTTGACAAAGAAAAATTTCCCTTTCCATTCCTCGTGAAACGAAGCCCGAGGAATCATCTGAATTTCTTTGTTCAAAGCTTTGAACAAGAATCGGTTGTTACCATGGGATTTGAGCTCATAACCCAGGGCCAGTTCAGGCAACCCAACCAGGGAATCGAACTCATTATTGAGACGTTCGATGGAACCCAGGATTCTCCAAACAATAGGAAGGGTTTGGGCGAATGCAAGACCAGTAGCATTGAAGAACTCGGCCAGAAGGCCGGTGAAAGGGTAAGAAAGACCCAGGGAGAAAGGAGTAAAGGGGAAACAAACCCAGGTCTCCGAACAGAAATCTGATCGGAGCCTTCTGTCAAACGGTCTAATCTCAGCAGACTCCGGGAGAAGGCCAGACGACGACAGCGCTGCAATGTCGCCGTCGGCGAAGGTACAGGTCTCGGGCCCTCGGCTCTGCAGGTAGTTTTGGTCGTAGAAATCTTCGATACCCGTCTTTTTAGCCTGGGTCTCCGACCGAATCTTTTTTCGAGTCATGATCAGAGAAGAAAAAGAGAGGCGGAGAGAAAATGTTACCTGATCGGAAGAAGAGAGAAGCCGGAGGTCCAAGCAATTTATCTCTGCTCTCAAGAACGGTAATGATGAAGGAGAGGGGAGGTAAATGCGGATATTTAAGAAGGTTTAGAAGCTGTAGAGGTGAAGGGACACGATCCCTCGACGTGGCGTGGCAGATCCTCTTTTAACGGACACGATTGAAACAAGGGGTGATTTGACCCAAAATTTTAAAATTTTCACAGCTGTAAATTCTATCCACTTGCGAAAATTTGGGGGCAATTGTTATACCCTGAATTCTCGGCTGATAATCCAGGGTGCAGGTAAAGGCCAAGGACAGGAGTGACCCAGGAATTGTATAACCCAGAATTTAACAGGTAACGTTCAAATGACCGTGAATGTATCAGGAGTAAGGTAATGTCCCAGGATGTCGCTGTAATCCAGGAAAGTCCATATTCATTTTATTTTATTCTGGTTACGCATTATTATGATCCAGGATGAGTCTAATCCAGGGTCATCCTTATTCTACGAATAACCCAGCATGTAGAGATGACCCTGCATGCTAGGACATTGTTACTAACGTATTTTGTGCCTTTATCTAAGTAAAGACAGGTTGACGAAGTCTCCCAACGGTTGAATAAAAGAAGCTAGAGATTCATTTAGCATGTGGTCAAAGGTTGTTGGCTGGAGATTCGGTCAACTAACTGAAAGAGACGTTAAGAGAAAGATCCCTAGAATATCGGAGAAGTTGTTGAAGATCTAGGAGTATAAATAGGACCCTTAGACTTATTTTTCAGCTCATTCGAGCTTTACTCATTGTATTCTCGTACTAAACTCTCTGATTACTCTCTGTACTCAAACATTTACGTGATTAATAAATTGGTAGCGTGTGTTATCGCTACCCGGGGTTTTTATGCCGGTGGCGCCTTAGAGACATCTAAGGGCTAAGGGCTTTTCCCTAGTAAAATTCTCGGTGTTCCTACTTGCATTTCAGGCTACATTTGTGTTGCTAAGTGTTTTAACGAATTTCATAAGCAAACCTAACTTTTTACCAAGGATTTTAGTTGTTTGTCCCTGGAATTCTACTGTTATCCCAGGATTTCTTCAAACTGTTTTCACATATAAATCCTAGGCACCGAACCTCACATTCATATTTGGTTCAAATTTTACTAATCTTGCTTAAGTAATTTTTAGCCAAAACAGTGAGCATCCTGAAAATTTATCCCCAACAATTGCCCCTAAATCTTGACAGGTGTAGATAAGATTTATAGTTGTGAAGATACGAAAACACTGGAAATCACGGCGTTAAAACGGTAAAAGTGGTTATGATGGGACGTTTTTCACCCACTTTGAATTGATAGCTATCATTACTTCTTTAAATACCCGCTATTCTTCATCATCGTCAGGTTAGTTTTTGATTCCCTTTCGTTCTTTTTTGATTATTTTGCATTGGTGAAAAAATCCACTCGGTCTACTTCTTCCTCCACATCTCTCGATGTCGAGGACTTCATTGACCAGGGGATTCTGCTAAATTCCAAGGAGGAAACCTCCAACTTCACTGATTGGGAGATTAAGTCTCTCAGGGACTCAGGTCTTTTCCCCAATCCACAGTCATTCGTCAGTTTAATCCCCGTCTTAGGGCTGATTTCGTGTCTAAAACCTGAGTGTGTTTTCTTTATTACCCGTTCCTCCTTGGCATGTCATACCCTTTTCATGATATCGTGAACCTGTTTTTTAAGATCATCTGAATTACTCAAGGAACATGGACATGGGGATTCGGAGGTTTGTTCTGCCTACAATTTGAGAACCCATGGATGCAGCCGATTTGTTCTCCAAGCTCGTTCTTCTAACACCCAACTGATCCCTCGAGCCTCTCACAATGAAAATGAAGTGGGTTATTAAGGGTAGGATGCTGCTTAGTAAGATTCATTCGAGAATCCCGAATGCCGATGATACTAACTTTTAGGTTTCTTTTGTTTTTCCAGCTCCTATGTTCGAGAAGCTGGTTTCTGTTGAAGAGGAATCCGTGGAGAAGCTGACACAATTCCTCGAGATCCCGGCCACTGAGAGAGCCATCGCCATTGAAGCAGCAGTGAGCCAGCAAAGTTTCTTAGCCGACCACACTCTCGAGATGTCTGGTAAGCCTATTCGGATCCCGAATTTTATATTTTGTTCGAAAATCCCAAATGCTAATATCCTGTTCTCTTTGTTGCAGTTCCCAAATCCAGCTCCTCGTTTTCCATCAAGGATCTTGACTCCATGCTTACGATAAAGAAGGAAAAGTCGTAACCCCTTGTTTTCTCCAAGCCACTTGCCAGTCGGACCAAATTCTCTACTTCCAAGAAAAGGAAGGGTATCGAAGCCGTGGTGTATTTGTAGAGTTTTGATGACCTGGTTCCTGCTGAGGTGAGCAACAAACTACTCTCGATGCAAACAATGATGAACCTAGTAAGAAGCTTAACGATCATATATTAGTTTCATACCTGTTGCAGTTGCTGCTTAGGATTCCCGTTTTTTCTGTATAGGGCATCGAGAAGCTTAGCACCAATGCCATAGAGACAGAGCAGAAGTTGGCCGAGGCCGAGGAGAAGATCAAGGCCCAGGCTGAAATCGCCAAAGGCAAAACCCGCTAGTATGAGCAGAAGCTCACTAAGCAGCGCACGACCTTTGAAGCTGAGAAGGTCTCAGATGCCAAAATCGGTAAACTCTCAGCCGCCCGAAGCATCCTGGAAAGCCAAATCCAAATGGTGGGAGAAGCTGAAGAGGCTGGTTTCAAGGTTCCTGGCTGGAATGCTGAGGCTTGGAGCTCAATCCTAGAATCCCTGGGAGGAGGTGGTGGCGAAGTGGCTGAGACTGGGAAGGAAGGGAATGAAGGCTGCTCCTCCTAGGTGGTTCCGGGATCTCCACAGACGATGACAGGGGCGTTTGTGCTGACTCTCGGCGAGGGTGAGATGCTTGGGGAAGATGGGAAGGTGACGGGTGATGAAGATAAAGCAACGGTCTGAACCTAGTTTTTTTTTCTTATGTTTTTAGTTTGAATGGTTGTGGTTGTAGAAATAATTAACTTTTATGGTTTCTTGTTCCGTACAAACAACAAAAAACAAACAATGGTAGGGATCCGGGCGGAGGGATCTTGTAGTTTACAAAATGAAACCGGGATTCCTAAAAAGAACAATGACCTCTGAGCTTCCCAAGCGGAGGGATCCTGAGGTTTTCAGGACGAAACTTGGGGAGCTGAACCTTACCCTTTTTGTTTATAATATGACGGTATGGCTTTTGACTTATTCAATAACCAGTTCTCTTATAGTCGCACTTTTGAAAAACTAACGAGTGATCTTTACAGGGTTACCCAAAATGCTAACGAGTCACTCAGGGATTATGTGAACAGGTTTGGCAGGGAAGTCCTAGATATTCCCAACATGGATATGGCTACTGCAGTCCAAGCAATAAAAATGGGCCTTAAGAAGGATTCACCCTTCTACCAAGATCTTGTGATGAACCCTTGTCACAGGCTTGATGAAGTAAGGTATAGGGCCCGAAGATTCATCAGACTTATAGAAGACAAGAAAGTACAAGAAAAAGTGGATGCAGTCCCAGGATACGGCTCCTCCAACAGGAAATCAGAACCGGTGCATCCTAGGTCCCAGAGACCTAAACCCTATTCCAAACCCGATAATCCTAGGGTTAACAGGGTCGATCAGGGTGAAGACGAGGACGGTGAAGAGTATCCTACTTTTAATGAGTTCTGTTCTGCTACTGATGTTGCAGGTGTGATTAATGCTATGCAGGATTTGGGGGACAAGGCAAGGGGGCCCAGGAAGACGGATAAACAAACATCCTGGAAGGACAAATCCAAGTGGTGTGTGTACCATGAGGACTTTGGCTATATGACCGAGGATTGCATAGCTATGCGCAAGGAGATCAGTTACTTGTTGAGAAAAGGCTTCCTAAAGGAGCTCTTGGGGGTGAAAGAAGGACAAATCCAAGGGCGCTGACCCGCCTGCAAAATCCAGGGGCACTGACCAGACCCAAGATGCAGACAGATCACACGGACATCCTAAGCGAGCAGCATCTCCATCCCCGGACGCAAAGTTAATTTACTTTATTTCTGGTGGATCATATGTGGTACCTCTTATTCTGCAGCTAAAAGACACGCAAGGGAAGCCAAGTCAGACGTACCTAGAAAACCAGTCAAGACATCAATACAAACATACGTGAAAGAAGTTACCTTTGGTGAAGACGACAAGTGCAACGTCATGGACCCTCATCATGATGGGTTGGTGATCACGCTCTATATAGCCAACCACTTCAGGAAGAGGATCCTGATTGATGGGGGCAGTTCTGTCAACATCATTCAGCTCGAAGAATTGACTAAGATGGGTATACCACAGGATGAGATCGTAGCCAAATCCACGGTCCTAGTAGGTTTTAGCGACGAAAGAGAAAACACTCTGGGAGAGGTAACGCTCCTAGTATACATTGAAGGAGTGAACTCGATGCAACGCTTTTGTGTCATGGATGCTCTGTCTGGATACAACATTATCCTGGGCAGACTTTGGATTCATGACATGAAGGCTGTCCCCTCGACCTACCATCAGTGTGTCAAACTGCCGACACCCTGGGGAGTAGTCACCATCAACAGCGATCAGCAAGAAGAAAAGGACTGCTACACATCATCTATGAAGATTTCAGCAAATGTCCGTCAAGGATAGCAATTAGAGAAGTAGGCCAGGGACATCTTAGAGGCAAGGGAGCAGGATGCCAAACAAGTAGTCCTAGATCCCTTGCATGCTGGGAAAAAAAGTGTCAAATTAGCACTAACATCCTTGGCCCTATTGAAAAAGAGCTGGTAGAATTCCTCAGATCCAGAATGTCAACGTTTGCATGGAATACTGAAGACATGACAAGTATATCCAAAGATGTTATAACGCATAAACTTGGTATTGATCCCTCTTACAGGCCTGTGCATCAAAAGAGAAGAAAATATGCTCCTGAGAAGTATGTAATAATCCAAGAGGAGGTGGACCGTCTGCTGAAAAATAGGATGATCAGGGAAGTCAAGTTCCCAAGATGGTTGGTGAATGTGGTGGTAGTGAAGAAGAAAAATGGCAAATGGAGGGTCTGTGTAGATTACACAGACCTGAGTGCATGTCCTAAAGATCCCTTTCCCTTACCACACATCGACTCTATAGTGGATGCAACGGCAGGTCATGAAATGTTAACATTCATGGATGCCACCTCAGGATTCCAACAGATTCAAATGGAGCCAAGTGATCAGGAGGATACAATGTTCATTACACCCACAGGTATCTATTGTTATGTTGTTATGCCCTTTGGATTGAAAAATTCAAGGGCAACCTACCAAAGACTAGTGAATATGATGTTTAAAAAAAACTAGGAGAAACTATGGAGGTGTATATAGACGGCATGGTGGTAAATTCCTTGAATGTCAGCACCCATGTCCAGGATGTTAAAGAATCTTTTGACATTTTGGACAAGTACAATATGAAGCTGAATCCAGAGAAGTGTCATTTTGGAGTGGGTGCTGGAAAATTCCTGGGATACATGGTGACAAAGAGAGGAATTCAGGCTAGCCTGAACAAATTCGTGCCATCGTGAATCTAAAGTCACCCGAATCAACCAAGGATGTACAAAGGCTGACAGGCTGGGTTGCAGCCCCGAATAGATTTATATCCAAATCCTCAGAAAGATGCCGCGATTTCTATGACATCCTGAGAAAGAACAAAAAGTTCAAGTGGACATCCCAGCTTGAGCAAGCTTTCCAGGATCTGAAGTCATATTTATCCTCAGCACCTCTCCTGATGAAGTCGAACCCAGAGGAACAATTATCCTTGTATATTGTAGTTTCAAGGAACACGGTAAGTGCAGTATTAACCAAGGATGCAGAAGGTCAACAACACCCAGTGTACTATGTAAGTAAGAGTCTTCTTGACGCTGAATCTAGGTATTCACATTTAGAGAAACTTATACTAGCCGTATGTATGGCCTCTACTAAACTTAGACATTATTTTGAGACTCATACTATACATGTGAAAACTAACTACCCTATAAAGTCTTTCTTGAGAAAACCTGAGATGTCTGGTAGGATGGAAAAATGGTCCATGAAGCTGAGTGCTTACAACCTGGTCTACGAAGCAAGAACAAACATAAAAGCACAAGCTTTAGCAGACTTTGTGGTTGATTTCAGTAATGATATCCAAAATGAAGCAGATCAAGAATTTCAGAGCCTGGAGGAAGAAGAACTCTCAGGATGTTGGACCCTATTTACAGATGGGGCATACAATGTCAGGGGGGCAGGCCTTGGAATCATACTGAAATTGCCACAAGGGGGACATGATACCCCAGATTGTTAGGTGCGAATTCCAAGCGACTAACAATGAAGCGGAGTATGAAGCCTTGATTGCTGGCTTACAATTAGCCTTGCATCTTGGGATCCTGAACATCCAAGTATATGTCGACTCCTTACTTTTAACTAATCACTTCAATTGATCTTATGTAGTGAAAGGGGAGAAGCTAGCCAAGTACCTAGAAATTGTGAAGGCTATATCCTAGGATTTTCAAACTTTCAACATTCAGCAAGTACCTAGGGATGAAAATGCTGAAGCAGATGCACTAGCAAACCTGGGGTCAGCATTCAAGGCAATGGAGGATACACATATCCCCATAATCCACATACTAAGCCCAGCAATCAACCAACAGGTGAACCCAGAAGATATTGATCCTGGGGGCAGGGCCTTGGCCTCCGATGTCCAGGATGCATAGCGTCCTGATTCCCAAGATAATCCGTCGTCCTGGACCACACCTGTCATAGACTACCTACATAATGGCTCTATCCCAAAGGAAGAAAAGGATACTAGGGCATTCAGAACCAGAATGTCCAGGTATGTCCTTATTAAAGGTAAGTGGTATAAAAAATCTGTTGCAGGTACATACCTAAGATGCTTGGAAGATGATGAAGCTCAAGAAGTACTCAAAGACATCCACGAAGGGGACTGCGGAAAACCACACAGGGGGCAGGTCTCTAATGTCTAAAATCCTGAGAACAGGCTACTTCTGGCCATCCTTGAGAAAGGATTCCCAGGATTAAGTAACGGCTTGAGTTGTTACTAAACATTCCAAAGCATAATTGCACTAAGGATGGGACATTTGCACCAAAAGGAGTTCAACATTCAGGGTATACCCCATGATGTAGAAGGTACGACTTACTTTCTTAATCTGTTTTTCAGCCTTACATATTTGTTTGTGCAGAAAGGATAAAGACATCACACAAGAATATAGTTCAAAAGCGGTTAAATATAAAAACCACCCCTTGGTTGGAGCAAAGTGTCCAACCACCTCAGGGTGGTTCAAAGTTAAAATCACAGGTGTTTAGCCTGTGGGTGGAGCATTGTAAAACCGAGAATCAAACCTCTGGCAACCATTACAAAAGAAAATATTCAAAAAAAGCTTCACATCAAACAAGGAAGAAAGTGAAAGACCGTGGATTATTGAATGGTATCCACGGCTGCTGCTTTCTCAGCGCTTTCACCTCCTTCCTTTCCTGCCTCCACTTCAGCATCCTTCTCTGCCCCAGCATCCTCGGCCCTAGGCTGCTCCACTTCGGCCCCAGATCCAGATGTGCCAATAGGAAGGATCACCTTGGCACCCTGGGCCTCAACAGAATCGTATCCTTAAGGAACAGAGCCTCCTAAGGTACGTAGCTGTTTCAGCCAAAGTTGCACACTCCAGTTAGGATTGGTGTGACACGTATCCTTCGCCTCCTTGTCCACCTGCAGCGCGCCTCTCGGTGGCTTCGAGTAGCTCCAGGAGACGGGAGTTGGCCTAAGAAAAGCCAAACACAGATTAAAATTTGCTTTGTATCTAACCATAAAATGCATGTAATACAGAAACAACCAAGGGTTACCTGATGGGCGACGACCTCGGCATGTTGCACAAGCTCCTGGGGAGATAGCTCAGCCAGGGATGTTGAGCAGCAGCGGTACTGGACCCTCGGGTTTTTCTCTTCATACCAGAGGCCCTGGATGTGGTGGCCCAGGATGCTAGGGTAGGCTCAGCTTTGACGGAACTCAAGATCATCAGTTCCTGGTCGTCTCCTAGCCCTGAAAAGAAAGCAACTTCGAGGTCCTCGGTATCAAATGTAGGGGTAGCTGCGAAAGAAGACATAACCCAGGATGTCAGCAGTCAGTTATGAAAGAAACTCACAAAATACAGGGTAACTTACAACTAGGCATGCTGACGGTAGGACGTGAAAAGACTGGATGCTCCGCGGCTTTGAATGTATGCTCAAATTTAGGAACTCCTAGGAATTTCTGCGAGTTTCTCTCTGTCCCTTCCTCCTCAGGACCGATTTCCTTCAAACTCTTCGCTGCAAAAAATAACATTCAAGGTCAGATTGTATAGTTTCAAATAAAAAACCCTAATATCTAATGCAGGTGTGCCTACCCTCTACAACCCAAGCTTCTGGAAGTTGTTGACCACCTGGTATACTGGAACGCTTGACGAAGAAAAATTTACCCTTCCATTCACCATGTTGGGTAGCGTTGGGGATGAGTTGCATGGCCTTCGAAAGGGACTTAAACAGAAAACAGCTGGACCCGTGGGATTTCAGCTCATAGGCCAGAGCTAATTCCGAAAGACCGATCAAATGTTTGTATGAGTGGTTCAGGCGATTCAGGGTTCCCAGGATGCGCTACACCACGGGAAGAGTTTGGGCGTACGAGAGGCCAATGGCCTGTAAAAAAATTCAGCGACGAGGCCAGAGAAAGGGTAGGACAGACCCATACTGAACGTAGTGAACGGAAAGCAAACCCAGGTTGGAGAGACGAAATCGAACCTCAATCTAGGGTCTAAAGCCCTGATAACAACTGATGGAGGAAAAAGGCCGGAATCCCTCACCAATGCAATCTCATTGTTCGTGGAATTTCATTTTTCTTGCTCAGGATGAAGAAGAAACTTTTGGTCGAGGAAATCCTCCACTCCGAAAAGAGAGACGGTGGGTTCGCGACAAATGCATCGTTTGGTCATGATTCGACAAAAGAAAAAATAGATCGGGGAGGGGAAGTTACCTGGTCAGAATGGGTGAAAAAGACGATGGATGCTCCTAGTTCTTGACTCAGGTGAGGTAAAAGACTCGAGAGGTGAGGGTATTTATGAGCCAAGAAGTTACAGAGGTGATGGGACGCTAATGGATGAGATCGAAACTGAAAAAGCAAAATCTACGGACAGGATCGATATAACTTCGATGAGTCATCACGAATTCAAAATATTCACAGCTGTAAATTCTTATCTACAAGCTGCGAGTTTTGGGGCAATTGTTATACCCTGGATTCTGGACCGAATTTTCCTAATGTTCTTTGACAGGTTAAGACCCCTGGATGTCGAATATCCAGGAACTGTACATTTGGTTAATTGGTACCTTGGATTTCCTTTTATATTCATATTACCCTTTATTTCATTAGTATCCCAAGATGTAATGCATTCAATATTTATCTATTTAATCTACATGATCCCAACATGCACGAATACACGACATGCTAGGGTGACGTTACTAACCTTTCCATTGACTCTGTGTGATCAAGCCAGGTATGAAAGAATGGATAACAGTCATATGTCAGTCAAAGTCAGAACACGTGTGGAAATGGAGACCCGCCACCAAACTCGGTCAAGTAACGGGTCAGAGGTCGTTGGAAGGGAGATCCCAAGAATCTCGGAATTATAGTTAGGATTGATATGTATTTATACGCGGTGTAGGACTTGATTTTTTCACTTACGATCACTTGTATTCTCACCCACTCACTTAGCAATCACCGCAATAAAGTATACTTGAACCAACTTTTAGTGAAATAAACGGGCAACGTGTGTTATCGTTGTCAAGGGGTTTTTTATGCCGGCATCTCTTGGAGACATCCAAGGGTTAAGGGCTTTTTCCCCTAAAAAATCTCGGTGTTCTTAGTTGCATTCACGGAAGTTTTCATTTGTGTTTCCATATCTTCTATTTAAACCTTGGATTTAAACTAGTGAATTTGATTTTATAAACTTAGCATTCAAGGCACCTAACCTCACTAAATAATTTAGTTACAAAGTTCACTCTTGCAATTTTTAGCCAAAACAGGATCTTTACGAGAATCTTCTCCGGTATGGTGGCAATTTGCCTAGGTATATCACTTGTAGGATTCCTGAACTCAAAATAAGTTAGGAAATATAATCAAACTGGGGATAAACCTGAGATACTTGGGACTAAGCCAATTCTGGGGACAAGCCCTTTTAAACTTGGGACAAAGCCAACTTGAGTGACATGTAGATGTCAAAACCTTTGTTAACACGTAAGTGTTAAAAACCTTGAGAATCCGCCCATCAGCCTACAGTGACAAGATTGTCAACTACAAAAAACCTTGAGAATCCGGTCTTCTTCCTGATGGTGCCGAGGTTAGGCCCTTTGACAGGAGACTTAGGTCGGATTTTTGTACTGAAACCTGGGTCTGCTTTCCTTTCACTCCTTTCTCCATGGGGCTTTCATATCCTTTCACTAGGTTAGTGGCTGAATTCTTCGAAGCTACCGGCCTTGCCTACGCCCAGACTCTTCCTATTGCATGGAGAATTTTGGGTACCCTTAACCGCCAGAACAGGGAGTTTGATTCCCTGGTTGGGTTGCCCGAGCTGTCCCTGGGCTATGAACTGAAGTGCCATGGCATCAACCAATACTTGTTCAAGGCTCTGAACAAGGGTACTCAGATGATTCCTCGGGCTTCATACCATGAAGAATGGAAGGGGAGGTTCTTCTTTGTGAAGAGGTCGACCATCCCGGGAGGAATAGATCTTCTGATTAGATGGAGAGTAGAGGGTAGGTCCTCACCTGCATTAGGAATTAGGGTTTCAATTTTCAATATACATGTTTAATGAAAACTGACCTTGAATTTTTCTGTTTTGTAGTGCCTAGCTTGAGTTCCATTGGCCCTGTGAATCCAAGGACGTTCGAGGGGTTCGAGACCTTCTTGACCATCACTGAAGAGGATCGCGAGTTCAAGGTTGACCCTGATCAAGTTGCTTCTTCCTGCTCCCATAGCATGTCGAGTTGTAAGTACCCTGGGACCCTGCCTTTTAGACCTAGGGTTTTCTCTAGATTCTGCTAACTTTTTATGCTTTTTGTTTCTTAGCTGCTGCTGCTGTGAACCTTGAAGAGGTGGATCTGGACGCCTATCTGCTGAGTGATGATGACTTCCAAGTCCTGGCCACGGTAAAATCCGAGCCTCCATCGGTCCCCAAAGCTCCTCCTTCCAAGATCTCGGTCCCCAATGCTCCTTTTCCTTCTTCAGAATCTTTTAGGTATGGGCCTTCCCATTTGGGTGCTAACTTCCCATCAACAGGATTTGTTGTGTTTTGGAATTCTTTTCTGAGTACCATATCTCCTAGTTAGAATCTCCTAAGCCTAGTATTCTTGTTATAAGATTTGGCCACTATTTGCTGGTAGGATGCCATTCGGATTCTGGCCAGGTCTCTAAGCTATTTAAATATTTCGAGATCCTGAAGCAGATTCTGACTGTTGGTCTCAGGATCCTGGCAGCTGATTCTTGATGTAGTTATCACCTTTTCTGTAGGGATCACAGCCTCAGTTCCAAATACTAAGGAGAATGGAGTTTGACCTGTTGCGTTCTTGGGTGTTGTTCTATCTAGCCAGAGTACGAACGGAAACTCCTCAGCCCACTTGCCTTTCTTGGAACCTAATTTTTTCTTGAGGTTGTTAATGATGATTTTGTTGCTGGATTCTGCTTGACCATTGGCTTGAGGGTGAACTAGTGTCGAAGTGATCATTTTAATTCCCCAAATTGCACAAAAGTTGGTAGTTCTTTTGCCAATAAACTGGGAAGCAATATCACAAGTAAATTTCAGCCGGAATCCCAAATCTGGTGATGATGTTTCTCTTGATGAAGGTTATTACCTCCTTCTCCCTAACTTGGACATAGGCTTCTGTTCAATCCACTTAGAGAAATAGTCTGTCATTGCGAGCATAAACACCTTCCCTCCAGGACCCTTGGGCAGCTTTCCCTCGATGTCCATGCCCCACTTCATAAATGGCCAAGGAGAGAGCATAGAATGCAGATGCTCAGCTGGTTGGTGCAGAATATTAACGTGCCTTTGGCAGGCATCGCACTTCTGGGAGAAGCTCATGGCATCCTTCTTCATTGTGGGCTAATAATAACCAAATTTGAGAATCTTGGAGAAAAGTGCTCTGCCCCCAGTATGGTTACCACAATCTCCTTTATGAATGTCTTCAAGCACTTCAAGAGCTTCTGACTTTTCCAGGCACCTCAAGTATACACCTGGAAGATATTTTTTATATAGAATGTTAATTAAGATAAAATAGGGTATTACCTTGGCGCGAAAAGCCCTAGGATTTTCACCCTTAAGAATCTCCCCATCTTGTAAATGTTTCTTGATCAGGTGCGTCCAGGATTCCTGAATAGCTTTGAGATCCTCAATATCGTTGCTTAAATTGCATGAGCTTCCTGTTCGGCTATTGCAGGAGTTAGGACATGTGTTCTTATATTCTCTAATATCGAGATATTTAATTAAGTTTTCTCCTGTCACTACATAAGAGCCATTAAATTGGTTAGTCAATAAGAGAGAATCAATAAATAATTGAATGCACCGGATTCCCATATACTGGCTAGTTGTAATCCAGCAATCAAAGCCTCATACTCAGCTTCATTGTTGGTAGCCTGAAACTCACAAGATATGGATAACGGTATTATGTCCCCTTGTGGCAATTTTAGCAGGATTCCCAACCCTGTTCCTCTAACATTTGAGGATCCGTCCATATAGAGAATCCAATTGTCATCGAGCTTCTCAAGCTTTTGGACTTCCTTATCGGCTTCTGGCTCAATGTCACTACTGAAATCAACCACAAAGTCGGCTAAGCTTGGGATTTAATTGTTGTCATTGGCTTATATCTTATATCGTAGGCACTCAATTTGACTGCCACTTTGCCATCGTACCTGACATTTCCGGCTTCCAGTGAACGGCCTTAATAGGATAGTTAGATTTCACGATAATAATATGAGTTTCAAAATAATGCCTTAGCTTAGTAGAAGCCATTATAAGCGCTATGATTAATTTCTCAAGATAGGAGCACCTGGATTCTGTGTCTAGCAGAGTTTTACTTACATAATACATCGGATGCTGCTGACCTTCATGATCTTTGACTAATACAACGCTAACTGAGCTTTCGGATACTGCAAGGTACAGAGATAACGGATCCCCATCTTTTGGTTTCATGAGAAGTGGAGCTGTTGACAAGTATTCTTTTAAGGATTTCAGGGTTTCTTCATGATTTTCATTCCATTCAAATCTCTTCTTTTTCTTTAGAATATCATAGAAATCTTTACTCTTCTCGAGGATCTTGAAATGGACCTATTAAGCGCCGCTATTCTCTTGTCAACTTTTGTATTTCTTTCACATTTGATGGAGATTTTAAGTTCAAGATTGCATTTATCTGCTATGGACTTGCTTCTATCCCTCTTTCAGTAGCCATATATCCTAAGAATTTCCCAGCTCGTACCCCAAAGTGACACTTTGAAGGGTTCAACTTCATTTTATATTGATCGAGAATATCAAAGGCAGTCTGGAGATCCTTGGATCCTTAGCTTTCTTTGACTTCACCACCATGCCATCAATCTAGACTTCCATTGTGTCCCCCAGGTACTCCTTAAACATCATGTTGACTAGTCTCTGGTATGTGGCACCTGCATTTCTTAAACCAAAAGGCATAGCTGTATAACAGTATATACTTGTTGGGGGTTATAAATGCAGTGTTCTCCTGATCAGAGGGTTCCATTTGAATCTGCTAGAATCCTGACGAGGCATCTATGAAAGTGAGCATCTCATGGCCAGCCGTTACGTCTACCATTGCATCAATGTGAGGAACTGGAAAAGGATCTTTGGGACAAGTCTTGTTCAAGTCTTTGTAATCTACACAAACTCTCCACTTTCCATTCTTCTTCTGCACTACTACCACGTTGGGTAACTGTTTTGGCTAAAAA
>JBCNJP010000229.1:114514-138514 GCA_039602395.1 Deinandra increscens subsp. villosa | reverse complement strand
GGAATAGAAATATTTTGAATGTGTTAGGTAAATCTGAAAAGATAGCAAACATGATGTATGGTAGAATGCTGTTAACTCTAAATTACATGGTCTTTCACAAAATTTCACTAATGGGACTTAAAACATGATATAATACATCACATGACATCAAGTTGAAAATTGCATTGTCTGCGCTTAGGTGGATAATAATACTGACAATCTGACTTAGATTATCTAGTTTGTGCGGTGATTAGAATTGTAAGAGTTAATGACAATGTAAACGACATGTATGATTCAAAAACATTGTTTGAACACAACCAAGAAAAAATATATGTTTCTGCAAAATAAAGCCGAAGGCGATTGAGTAATTATAAATTTGGTGCAAAATTTGACCAATATGGTAAATTTTTACCAAGTTTCATGTAAACATGTGTTTTATTGCAAAATTGCCTTTCGGGTAGGTTATTTTATGGTAAACATGCTCACATACTATCTTTGGTTTTGGTTTTGTATTTAAATTTTAAATTTTAAGTATTTTGGTTCAAATTTTAGACTTCGAAATTTTTTGGTGTTTTACAAAATTTATGGGTCTTAACGGACTAGGCATTTGCCTTTGCGTACTTTAATTTGAGTACAAGTCCGCTAAGAATATTTCTCAAGTATGCTAAGAAAATTACTCTTAGCGAACTTGTGTCCTTTACTTAAAATTTTTCTTGATTTTATGGTCAAGTCCGCTAAGACAAATTTTACTCTTAGCGAACTTGACTGTTAACCTTGTGTTATTTTCTGGTTTCTGTCTTCTGTAGTCCGCTAAGAAAAAAACTTAATCTTAGCGAACTTACTTTAAAATTTGTGAAGTCTTTGAGTTTGAAGTACGCTAAGAAGATTTATGCCTTAGCGAACTTCTCTTTTAATTTGTCTAAGTTTTTTCTATCGTGAAGTCTGCTAAGAACATTTGGTGTTAGCGAACTTGATGTTTTACTTCTTAGCGAACTTCTTTGAACTTAGCGAACTTAACCTGCCTTTACCCTTAGCGAACTTGACCCCTTTCTGATTTCCCTTAGCGAACTTACATGTTCTTCTTAGCGTACCTCTAATGCGCTTAGCGAACTTGAACTTTTACTTAGGATATTTTTGTTTGGGTCAGTCCGCAAGAATATATAGGTCAAGGATTTCTCCTTCACACTTACTTCTTTTCAAACACACAAACAAACCCGCTCGCCCCTCTCCTCCTCGAACCGTCACTTATAAAGCTTCACTGTTCAATCGATTTCTCCTCTGTCAATCTTGAATATGTAAATACCTTTGCATTTAGGGTTGATTTGCACACCTTTCTTGTATTTCCAGGTTCGATTTCACTCCTGCTTTAGGTTATTTTCGATCGATCTTGAATTTTGGTTTTGGTGTTCTTGAGCCATAGGTATGAAAACCCAAAAATTAGTGTTCTACTGAAATTTATTGATGTTAATACAGATTCATTGTCTATTATAGTGTTCCAAACACACTTGTGAACATCAAGGAGGTATGTGAATCATATTCTCTTCAATTTCATTAAAAATCTGATTTAGATGTGTGTACTGGGGCTACAGATGAACTTGTGTTCATAAGAAATTCCTTTGATTTTTTTTGGTTGGTTTTAGATATGTTCAGTGAATGATTTGATGATTGTAATTTGTTTAGAATCACTTGAATCAATCCTATACACTGTTACCACTCTCTTTGTTAAGAATAAAGAATTTTTTTTAATTTGTGAATTTTGTTGGGGATTATGAATCATTAATGCTGATACTGTCTTGTTTAACAAACTTATGAACATAATGAGTAGATGTGCACATGAATTCTCTGTTAACATTCTGGAATCACAATTTTTTCCAAATTTTGATCATATTCTAGTTATAGATTAACATTGAGGCACTCATATTGTTTGAGACTCACATTGTCTCCAATTGTGTTTCCTTGTGATGAAATATCCATGACTTGATCCTTTTAAACCTATTACTTTCTTTATATTGCAAGTTCTATACTAATTGATGAACTTAGAACATCAAACTGTTGTTAAGCTTCTGATTAGTCCAATTAAGAGTAAAATGATGGTTTGGTTCTATTTTTTAATTAACACTTACAATCTACATGTCTGAGTATCCTTGAAACCATTGCTACTGTTGTTAACTGGTTTTGAGACCACCTTGTGCCTCAGTATAAACAAATGGTAGCCTGTGTAGTGTAAATTGGATTCTCATCATGTTATCTTGTTTTGTTTGCTTATTTTGACTGTGTATGCCTTGTTTTCTTTTATTTTAACTTATTTTGCTTGATTCCGTAACATATAATATTCAGATAGAATTCAAGATTATTCCATCTTTTATTTTTTGTGATCTTAGCTCTTTTTAGATCATCAAAGAGGTATGTTGTCTTTACTTTTGGCCATTTGAGATAAAACTCAACTTAGCTGCACATGGGCTAATTTTTTCTTGTATTTATCTGTCTTTACTTGTTTGAATCTTAATATGAATTGCTTGACCCCAGCAGATTTTCTTCTGAGTTATTGAGAAGTACTTCATCTTATATTAGATCTTAGCCACTTTAGATCTTCATGAAAGGTATGTATCCTAAATTCTTGCATTCACATTCTAATTCAGGTAAAACATCATCATTTCTTGTTCTTTTGCAAATTCTTGATTTTTTTTGTGCTAGTGGGAAATCAATTGAGCCCAACATTGGTGGTTTAGACAGTTTAGGACCCTTTTGGGTCTAAAAAAACTTGTTCATAGCTCAGGTGAATTGATCTTGAATCACTAAACACAAATTTTGCAACCTCTTAACTTTTTTGGTTTATCAAAGTTGACTTGATCATCTTGGTGACAAAAGTGGGCATAAATTTCTAAGGATGTGATGTATGATGCCTTTAGGGTCATATGAAGTATCTTTGGTGTTTAGGCTCTGTTTGAACACAAACATGGTCATTTTGACTTTCATAAGTCAAATTTTGCATGAAATCTGCTTTATGTGACTTATGTAGTTTTCTTATACTGATATGATCTTGGTTACTCGATGATTTACTTTCATGATCCTTATATGCATAATCTTGTCTGTTTGGATTGAATAGAATTTGCTAAGTGACTATATGATCTAGTAGGCTACAGATTACTATCTTTTCTCATATAATGCTTAATATGACCCATTTGACCCATTAAGGGATGTCTGTATGATCAATTGTGTTAATTGGAATCTATTGCTTCTAGTTAATCCTTGTTGTTTATCTGTGATCTAGACACTTTGTAGTGACTTCTTAGTATTAGGATCTGTATTGAACTTCTGATATGCTAGGATTGTACTGTTTGCATAATGCTTCATTATTTCACTGTTCTCATGCTTATGCTCTATATCTGACATACGTTATCTTGTTAAATACCTTAACGTGATTTTCTATATAAAAAAGGGTTAATTTTGTCTAAATTGTGTTTTTCTCAATATTGACATACCTAATCATAGAATTCACAAGTTTGGGTGGAATCAAGTCCTACTTGATTCTCCCTGGGCAATCTTGGCAAATTGGGATCATAATACCTTTACTTTATGAAGAATGAACTTCAAGTCTATGTTTTTTTATCCCAGATTGCTAATATTTCAGAAATTGGTATATCAGCCTATTAATAAGTCTAAGTTGCAGATATTCTCATAAAAGTCTCCTCGGCTTAACAATAATCCTTGATAAAGCTGGTTTGGATTAAATTTTGGGTAACTTCGTTTTATGCAAAGTTTTCATTCAACTTCAATGAAATAAGGTTTAGGTTTGACTCTGTTTTCAAACTTTAAACAAATAGAGATTTAGGTCTGGCTCTTTATTTTCAAAATTTTAAAATAAAATACAAAATGGACTTATGATTCTAAATTCTTGAACTTTGTTAATCATAGATTCCGGTTGTACTTAACTATTTTGGGGATATGCACTATCTAATTCATTTTGTGTCATTGATATTCAAATGAAAAGCTCCGCCATTATCACGAGTCTAGTGTGACATGACACTCATCTAATGTCAAGTGGATATAATCTTGTAATTTCAGATGTGCAAATGCCTCCTAGACAAGCTGCTGAAGCTATCGAGTATGGTCGATTACACAACGGAAGATGTGTGTTAAAAAAAAGTTGTGATGCTACTAATGAGCAAGCCATTGATTTACTTCAACAATCCTCCTGGGTAACAACTATGCAGATAAATCCTATGATTTACAAGAACATTATCGAGTCTTTCAACAATGCACATTCTGCTAAGTTGGATGATGGTACAGATGTGCTGAGATCCAGAGTTCAGAACACAGATGTTGAATTTATTGAAGAAAAGATCAGAACCGTTCTTAACTTGCAAGATGCTGATATGCCCAAGTCATATGCTAAGAACGATTGGCATCTAACCATGCGGAGGGTGGGTTACACTAGTGAACTTTCTCTGGAAGTCAACAAAAAAAATTTCAAAACTCTTTTTCTAGCTAACTGGAGATTCATCATAAGCTTCTTCATTTTGGCCTTCTCTCCAAGAAAGGCTACTCCTTACGAATTCATTGAGGAAACTAGCCGTGCTTTACATGGGTTTTCCACTGGAGTAGGTTTTAACCTCTCTCATCAACTGCTCAAGTGGATGATTGGAAACTTGCACCCAACAGGGAGAGCCAAAAGCTTTGTGATGTATCCTCGGTTCATACAAGTCATACTGGACTATTATTACCCGGACCTGATTAAAGAAGGAGAAACTTTTTCTACAAGTTCAATGAATGCTGCCTCATATAGGAAGTACCAACAAGGATAATATCAAGGAGAACTTGTTCCATTCTTTCCCGAGATGATCGCTCGTATTGAAGCTGCTTGTGCTAATGAAGACATTCACATGGCATAAGTTGTTGTTGATGCTAAAGTCGAAAATACTGAAGCAGCTTAGATTCATATTTTTGAAAATACTGAAGCAGCTCAGATTCATACTTCTGTTATTCCTGATCATAAGCTGTTGATGCTCAAGTTGAAAATGTTGATGCTCACCTGTTATTCCTGATCCTATAGTTGCTTAAGGCCTTGGAAATCTTCAAGGTACTAGTGCTCAATCCTCAGAGCATGTTGAACGACCTTCTACTCCAGTGAATAAGGACTTGTCAGAAGAAGAAGAGGGAGATGATAATGACGACTCTGACTCTTCTGACTCTAATGATAGTCCAGACCAACCTGAAGGTGTTCATCCTCGGAAAAGACAGATGACTGGAGAATCTTCCATGCCCTCTGTATCTCAAATGCAACAATCTACATCAGATGAAATCTACAACCCTAGGTCACAGATTGAGACTGATGATGAGACTTCTGTGTCTCTTGATTATGAGGATTAGATGATTGACCTGGATGAAAGTGATAATGATCCAATGTCCGCTCCTACCACAACTTTGGAGAATGTAACAGTCGTCGCTAGTGATCAAAACTTGTCTGTTGAGTTCTCAATAATCATAGAATTTCGAAGTAAGCCATTCCAAGAAAAGCTCAAGATAAGGAAAAATCCTCCTCCACCACACAATTTTGAAGTTATTGAACCATTGGTTACTCAACCTGATCCAGTTTCAGCCTCAACAATTGTCTCTTCAGCTCCTGCAGATCAACTAGAAAGGATTGATTTGGATATGAGACTCTTTGAGAACCTTACATCAGTTTCTGATTCTGAGCTGATTCTAGAACTCCCGGCTGAAGTTGTAAATCTTCAAAGTCAAAATGATCAATTAAATTGCACTCTGCAAGTAGAAAATCAGAAAATTGGTGATCAATCCCAAGTAATTGAGGAACAAGTTGCATAAATTCAAAGACTTAAGGATTTACTTGCCAAATACAGTGAAGATAAACAACTGACCGACAAACCAAATGATGACACCGGTGATCACGGCTCAGAGCAACCTGAAGGCCAACCTTAATCCGATCTAGTTGAAAGGAGTGACTTTCCTAATCCTGATTCTTCAACTCCTGCCCTTGCTAGCAAAGACGCAATCGGTGTTTATGAAGCCTCAAGTCCTTTAATTCCAGTGATTTCGAGGTTGCTGCTGATATGTTCATTGAAGGAGATGAGCTTAATTTTTCTGATGACGAGGAATCCTTCGTCAATAGCCTCTTTCATGATGAACCTGTTGATGATGTCCTGGAATTAATCAAGATGCTAACTCCTATTCTTGAGAACCTAAATCTTCCTAGGTTTTCTCAGTCTACTAGATCGCTTGCTGCTATTGAAGGCCCTTCAAGTATGGAATCTGAAGCTGCTACGAATAGTGCTCTTTAACTATCGTTGGCTCCTCCTGTCCAGGCAGCAACATCCATAACCACTGCATTAGTCCCTTTGAATGAAGAAGTCCGTCATATGTACGTTGACTTAGCCTTTCTAGAGTTTGCTATGGTAAATTTCAGGGAATACTATGCGGAGAAGATTGTCACAAGAAGAAACTCATGCGGTATACTGATTGAGGCAATTGAGGATGCCACTGATGAGGTTACCTACGAGGAACATCCTTATTATGTGGATTTTGGTGATGAAGCTGATATGTCTGAGCTTGAAGAAATAATGCATGTACTCATGAATGATGCCAATCCACTGAACTACATTGATCTGGAAATGATAGATAGTGAAGATGAAGATATGGAACAAATTTTTCCCAACTCCACTTTAAGTGAAGATTGAAGTAGATGACATATTTGTACAAGTTCCTATCTCCGCTGTTCAGCATGCTGAAGAAGAAATTCCTGCTTTGGACATTGCCACATTTGTTCCAGTGACTGAATCTGTCAATGCTAAAGTTAATAACCTTAAAGAAGGTGGTGATCATGACTCTTCTACCCACACTGCTCCTAATGTTACTGCAGAGACTGCTCCACAAGAACCAGTCTTTTTAGCTCCCTTTGTAGATTTTTCACTCGATCAAGAAGAAGATGTTGATGCTGCAGTGACAGAACCACAAGAACCTGTCATTGAGCAACCAAGTTCCAGTTAGAGAGAAGCTCGAAGGACTGCCAAAGACAAAGGAAAGAAAGCATTGACTCCAGAAGAGGAAGCTGCGAAGCAACAGAAGAAACTGGTAGAGAAATAAAAGTCCCGATGAGCTGCCATTGAAGAAACACTTAGAGAGCAAAACAGAGCAGTTGAGGAAAAAGAATGAGTATTGAGAAGATATCAATCTGGTCACCCACCAGCCGTCATATTCAATAAAGGCTCGAACACCTTTCCAGGGCATTCTGAAACAGACATAACAGACGAGCCTCCAATCCGCATCATGACAAATCTTGCAGGAACTGATGTAGATGATTCTAACATGTCTGAAACTGCTCGTATGGTCAGGTCCCTTATGAAGAATAAGATTACTTTTGATTATCTAAGGAGACTGACTGACTTTGAGCTAACCAAGCTATATACCGACGATGCTAGGATGGACTCTCATCTGCCAAAAGATCAAGCTATTGGCAAAGAAACTAATCCCCTGATGAATCCTTTCGAAAATACAACGAAACTATTGAGTTCACTCCGGTCCGTGACCATCTATCTAATCTTATGCAAGATATCTGCAAATCGTATGTTCCTCCCCCTAAAGATCCATCTGAGGTGATCACTGAACCTGAATCTATTGAGTATATTATATCTTTGTTGGAAAATTCAAGATATTCCAGATAAGTCCGTTGACTGAGTGAAGATGACGACATTTAATGTATATAATATTGGAAGTTATCTGAACATTTCAAGTCCAAGAAACGCGAAGATTTCAAGGATTTATGTATTTACTGAGTTTGAAGTTAATGATGAAACGACAACTTGCAGTTGCTCTTAGGGGACTTGCAGTTGCTCTTAGCGGACTTGCAGTTGATCTTAGCGGACTTGTAGTTGCTCATAGAGAACTTGAGTTTTGCCTTAGCGGACTTGCAGTTGCTCTTAGCGAACTTGCAGTTGCTCTTAGCGGACTTGTAGTTGCTCTTAGCGAACTTGCAGCTGGTCCTAGCGGACTTGATGTCTACTTAGCGAACTTAAGCCTAGCGGACTTCATCATGCTTAGCGGATTGTTTTCATCCTCATTATCAACTCTAATATAACTCAAGACGACGCGCGAGTCGGATTTAGCCGAGCCGACTCGGCGGGTTATTTACCTCAAACACAGCTTAATTTGTTTAACTTTGTTTCACTCTTTGTTGTTTCTATAAATAGAACACTTAGGTTATTTGAGTGGGTGTGACATGTGTGGTGAGGTAGCCTAAGTGTGTGTTTTATATGGTGTAAATCTCCATTTCCTCTCAACACTTTTAACATTTGAGTGATCTTGAATATAGCAATAAACATTGAGAATTTTATATTGTGTTCTTTGTTGATCGTGTAATTGAGCTTCTTGATCAAACTTGAATTTCGCCTCGTTTGATTTCGTACTTGTAAGATTCTCGGATCTAAGAGGACCTAACACTCTTCAACCAACATGATGTCTTTTGAAGAACTACGTGACTTCTTGAAATTCAAGAACATAGAAAGAAAATCCTACATTCGGAAGAAACTCAAAGGTCTCCGACAGTTTGTGATCGACTACCGAAAGACGGTTAGTTTGGCTAAGAAAGAATAGATTAAGCTTCAAGAGAAGGAACGCGTCGATGCCATCAGAAGGAAGAATGCTCCTCATTTGTTTGATGTCTTGGAAGAAATGGCTCCAGACACAAAGGCAATGGTGCAATTTACTGCAAAAATATCTTAGAAATATGCCTGCCAACCCAAACGTCAACTATGGGATGAAGATTTTAAGATGGAAATATGATGAGGAATTCAATGCATTTATCATGAAAAGACGCAACAGGTGTTTTGGTCAAAAACTGCCTAAGCAATTAGTTGATCAAACTTTGTATGTGAGGTAGCGTGTTTGATGTAAAATAAAGATGAAAATGCAAATGTAAAGGTTGACACGAGGATGTAACGAGGGAAAATCCAGGAATCCTTGAGTATCCTCAAGGAGCCTAGCAAAAAACCTCGGGGGCCGGTTCAAAGTACCTGCCTCCTAAAACTTTTATATAATGAACGTTTTTGGTACAAAGTAAATGAGCTCGAAATCTAAGTGTAGCAGAGAGTTGTGATCGTAAAAGGTTGTGTGTGTGTGTAAGCCTAGAGCTCTGTTTAAATACGAAATACATAGCAACAAACTTTCCTAAGAAATAGCAACTAAGTCCACGTTCGCCAACTAGCCGTTTGAATCCCAACCGACCCATGATTCTGTTGATAGACCGAGTCTTTAGGACACGTGATGAATGACCAAGTCAACCTGCGAGTAACAAACAATAGAGAAGCAACCGTTAGTAAGTAAATATTATTCAGGATCCTTACCATGAAGTGCCTACGAGCTGATGCAAGCTGCTTATCGTCTCCTGAATTCTAGTACCAACAATTGCCCCCAAATTTTCGGCAGTTGGCGCATGCGAGACAGCTGTCGAAAATTTGAATTCGTGGCTTATCGCTAAGTAACTATGATTTGACGGGGAGTAATTATTCTCAACTTCCCAGGCGAAGTTCCCGTTAGATTATCCCTTTATAATCTTCTCACCATTTTCATTCTTCACCACATCTTCTTCTCGGCGAAACCCTAGAGCTCCTTGCGTCTCCTCCAGGTTAGTTTCTTGTTCCCCCCTTCTTGTTTTCTCTGAGCATGGGGAAAAATCCAGCGCAGTCATCGGCCACGGTCTCCGACCAAGTGGCCGACGAGTTTACTGACCAAGGTCTCCTCCCGGCGACGGCGGAGGAAACTTGTAATTTTGACGATCGCAAGATCGCAATGTTGAAACGATCCTCCTGTTTCCCCGCTGGAGCTGAAATTCGTCCATTTGACCCTTCTTTGAAAGCCGACCATATCTCCGACGACTGGGTTTGTTTCCTGAACTACCCTTTTCTTCTTGGCATGACATTTCCGTTTCCGACCCTGGTGAACGAGTTCTTTTCCGTCACCGGTCTTGCTTACTCCCAAGTTATGCCAATGGTGTGGCGAATTCTGTTCTCTCTTGAAAATTTGAACCAGTCCCATAATCTGAACATCGGAGTTGCTGAGATTTGTAAAATTTACCGGTTGGCCACTCACGGTAACAGTAGATTCGTCTTGAAAATTCGAACTGGAGAAGCTCCGATGATTCCTAGGGTCTCTCACAACGATCACGATTGGAGGCGTCAATACTTTTTTGTAAAAAGAAGTAGCCTTATCGGGTGCAAGAACCTTCCTACCCAGTGGGTCGTTAAGGGTAGGAAGAGTTATCCTGATATTCAAAATTTGTATCTTTCCCAATTTCTTTTACTAATGCACTTGTTTCTTTTTTGTTTCCGCAGCTCCCAAGTTTGAAGCTCTGATCAAGCCGACCAAGGAATCTGCCAAGAAGCTCAAGAATCTCTACAGCATCCCCGTAACAGAAAGAAGTTGTTTGCCAGAAGACGCCTCAAGTGCCCGATCCGTTTCTCAACAATCTCCCAATCCTTCAAGAACCATGTCTGCAGGTATGTACAGAAACTTACTTTTGCTTTCGGTTTCGAGTTGAAGACTAATTCTTTGTCATTTGTGATGAAGCTCCAGGTTCAGCTTCCAATTTCTCCTTCAAAGACCTCAAGTCCCTGATTGCCAAAAAGGAAAAGATTGAGGAAACCACCAGCAAACCGCCTCCGGAAGCTCCCAAATCCCGTCCTCCCAGCACTCGATCCAAGACGTCCTCTGCCAAAAAACGCAAGGCTCCAGACTCTGTGATTAATGTTGACATGTTTGATGATCTGCCTCCAGTTGCAGCGGCTAACCAGCTGCTCTCTCTGCAAGCTGTCATGAACATTGTAAGTATTGTTCATTAGTGGTGAAGTATGAAAAAATTATAGTTAGAATACTTCCCTTAGCGATTCTGATATGTTCTGTTCTGATGCAGGGTATCGACAAGCTGAGCCATGAGGTGATCGAACTGGAGGGTAAGGTGGAGGCAGCTGAGCAGAAGCTCGAGGCTTCTGAGCTCAAACTTGATGAAGCCTTGCTCCGTCTTGAGAGGCTGTCTAAAGTGGCTGCCAACAACAATCGTCAATATGAGAAGCTGCTCAAAGAGAAAGACATCGCAGCTGCTGAAGCCCTCAAGATTGCCGGTCAGAATGCCAAATCCTCGGCGGCCATCAGCGTGCTTGAATGCATGATCGAGATGGCCACAGCTGCTCAGGCTGATGGGTTCAAACTGGAGAGCTGGCCGATCAACGAGTGGAAAGAGAGCCTCGAGGGTCTGAACGCCAAGATGGGCAAAGCTGATGGAGATGTTTCTGAGAAGGCTGAGCTGGAGGTTCCGGTGGCTGGGAAAGAGGTTGGTGAGAAGGACAAAGGCAAGGGCAAGGAGGTGAAGCAGGCGGAAGCTGCTGGTGATAAGCTGGGCGATGAGGACGATGCAACGGTCTGAGCCCGCTTTTTTAGTTTGTTTGGTTCATGGTCAGGTTCAGGTTCAGTAAACAATATTTGTGGTGAAGCTTTTGTAAACAATGGTAGTGGTGAAACAAAAACAATGGTAGTTTAACTTTTTGGGGGCTTGGATGGAGGGACCTTGAGTTTCAAGGCGAAGTCCAAGCTCCTTTAGACAATATAGTTGGCCTTAGGTGGAGGGATCTTGGGTTCCAAGACGAAGCCTGGGGTCAACTTCTCTAATTTCCTGCATAAATATGACTTAGTAGTATTTTGATCATCATGGTGTGTTGCTTGTTATGTAGTAAATTCTGAAAATATTTGAATGAGAATCCCGTAGGATGCTCAGTAGCATAACTTAGTTTAAAAACTTAGAAGTTTATAAAACTTGTCAAAATTAACAAACCATGATGCTAACCAATACTTAGTTAGTGATAAAATATGTAATATATACATTACCAATGTCACCTGTTCGAAAGTACTCCAACCGTTGAGATAGTCAGGATCCATGAGGATCCTTAGGAATCCTTAAGATAGACTCGGTGAAATTTCGATAAAACTGAGAGTAATTCTTTGAGGCGTGAAATGCCTTATAAATCTTGAATACTTAGGAATGAGTTAAGCAAAGGCCAAGCCTTCCCTTGACTCCTGAGATACGAAATGTTCTATTAATCTTGGGTCTAAGCCAACTGGGGTCAAGCCCAAAACTTGAGAGACACAAATGTGTCTAAACCTTTAGTTAATGTGAAAACATTAAAAACCTTCGCTAATCTGAGGACAAGCTCAAAAATACTTGGGACTAAGCCAACTGGGGTCAAGCCCAAAACTTGGGAGACACGAATATGTCTAAACCTTTGTTGACATGAAAATGCCAAAAACCTTAGAATCTTTGAGATGACACGTCTGCCATCCATTTTGAAGTGCACTCTATGGCCAACAGTGATGAAATTATCAGCCACCCTTAGATGGACTGGTCGCACCACCTTGAACCACAGGCCACCATCATGCGCTCCTGGCGAGGGTCTTGCGCTCCTGGCGATTCCCATTAGTGAACGAGAAGGTGAAAACCTCCTAAACCTTTTGACAGCATTCAGAATGCTTTAGACTTAGAAGAGGTGATCAGCCTCTAGCTTATGGTAGGACGCTCGGAGCACCTACAAAACACTTCAAGGCTCGGTGAGGGGTGGGTGTTAGTTTTGCTAACACCCCTCCGATGCCTAAGTCAGTACACATTCCACAAAGATAATAATGTGAAAATGAAATAAGGGTAAAAATCATACCTGAGGTTCTCGAAGTTTGGACAAGGATTCTTTGATATGCTCAAAGGATCCAAAGAGAACTTACATAAAATATAACTTCAAATGAATTGCATTCCAAGCTCTTCGGAGCAGCTCACCTTCCATAGTAGCTAACCTGTATGCTCCTTATCCAGCTTCTGAATCCACCAGGTAGGGTCCTTCCCATTTAGGCGCGAGTTTCCCATGTGCCGGATTGGTTGTATTTTGAAAAGCTTTCCTGAGTACCAGATCTCCTACTTGAAATCTTCTGATTCTGAGATTCCTGTTATAAGATTTGGCTATCCTTTGCTGGTATGCTCCCATCCTAAATTTTGCGAGGTCTCTGATTTCTTCAATTGTTTCAAGATCTTCAAGGAGCTCTTGCTTGTTTGCTTCAAAATCCCGGCAGCTTGTTATCGCGGTTGGCATCACCATCTCAGTGGGAATTACAGCTTCGGATCCAAACACTAAGGAAAATGGTGTTCGACCAGTAGCATTCTTGGAGGTCGTTCTGTCAGCCCATAATACGAAAGGTAGCTCTTCAGCCCATTTTCCTTTCTTGTCTCCTAGCTTCTTCTTGAGGTTATTGATGATAATCTTATTGCTCGATTCTGCTTGGCCGTTAGCTTGTGGATGTATGGGAGTTGAAGTTACCATCTTGATGCCCCATGCCTCACAAAAACTTGTTGTCCTTTTTCCAATAAATTGAGATCCATTGTCGCACACTATTTCTGATGGAATTCCAAATCTTGTTAAGATATTCCTTTTGATAAAGGAAATTACTTCCTTTTCTCTAACTTGAACAAAAGCTTCGGCTTCAATCCACTTAGAAAAGTAGTCTGTCATAGCCAGCATGAAGACTTTTCCTCCAGGTGCTACAGGCAGCTTACCAACTATATCCATTCCCCATTTCATGAACGGCCATGGAGATGATATTGAATGGAGCGGCTCAGCAGGCTGATGGAGGATGTTGCCGTGCCGCTGACATGCATCACACTTCTGAACAAAGGCCATAGCATCCTTCTTCATGGTGGGCCAGTAGTATCCTGTTCTTAATACTTTTGAATATAGTGATCTGCCCCCAGTGTGATTGCCACAATCGCCTTCATGAATATCTTGGAGTACTTCAAGTGCTTCAGGCTGCTCGAGGCATCTCAAATATGGTCCTGCAAGAGATTTCTTATATAAGATACCATTTATTATTGAATATGGAATTACCTTTGTTCGGAAGAGTCTAGAGTTCTCGTTTTTGGGGATTTCTCCTTCTTGAATAAATCTCCTGATAGGATAGGTCCAGGATTCTTGAGGATCCTGAGAGTCTGTCATTTCTTGATCTTTATCTGTTGTAACATCATTAACTTCTTGTTCTTCAATTGCCGGTGTCAGGATGTGAGTTATGGGAATCTTGACACCTTCTGGGATCCTTAAAGATGATGCTAAATTTGCCAAAGCATCAGCTTCAGCGTTTTCTTCTCTAGGTACCTGTGATATGCTGCAATATTCAAAGGATAATGCTAATTGTCTTACAAGGTCTAGATATTTGGTTAGCCTTTCACCTTTCACTGCATAGGATCCATTAAATTGGTTAGTTAATAACAAGGAATCAATAAAAACTTGAATGTGTTGGATACCCATATCTTTAGCGAGTTGTAATCCTGCAATTAAAGCTTCGTATTCGGCTTCATTATTAGTAGCCTTGAATTCACAGTGGATAGATAGAGGGATAATGTCCCCCTGTGGCGATTTCAGTAGCGCACCCAATCCTGTACCTCTAACATTAGATGCTCCATCTGTATACAAGACCCAGCTGCCTGAAGCTTCTTCGTGCTGCTTGACTTCTAGTTCAACTTCTGGCAGTATGTCGATGCTGAAATCAGCCACAAAGTCTGCTAAGGCTTGTGACTTGATCGCTGTTCTTGGTTCATATATGATGTCATAGGCACTTAATTTAACTGCCCATTTCGTCATTCTTCCAGACATCTCTGGCTTTCTTAAGACACACTTAATAGGATAGTTAGTTTTCACATAAATAACATGAGTTTCAAAATAATGTCTTAACTTTTGAGAAGCCATGACAAGGGCTAAAATCAATTTTTCTAAATAAGAATACCTGGTTTCAGCATCTAGCAATGTTTTGCTTACATAGTATACTGGATGCTGCTGCCCCTCATGATCCTTCACAAGCACAGCACTTACTGAGCTGCCTGAAACTGCTAGATAGAGAGACAGTGGCTCGCCTTTAACTGGTTGCATCAGAAGCGGAGCGGATGACAAATATTATTTCAAGGAGCTCAGAGCTGCTTCATGCTTCTCACCCCATTCGAACTTTTTGTTTTTCTTCAATATGTCATAGAATTCTTTGCTCTTTTCGGAAGATCTTGATATGAATCTGTTAAGTGCTGCTACTCTTCCAGTCAATCTTTGAACTTCTTTAACATTTGTTGGAGACTTCAAGTTTATAATAGCTTGTATCTGCTCAGGGATGGCTTCTATTCATCTTTCAGTAACCATGAAGCCCAAGAATTTGCCGGCTCTTACTCCGAAATGGCACTTGGAAGGATTCAATTTCATGTTGAACTGGTCCAGGATATCAAATGCGGCTTCAAGATCTTTGGGATGATCTTCTGCTTTCTTCGATTTCACCACCATATCATCTATGTATACTTCCATGGTGTCCCCCAGTTTGTCTTTAAACATCATGTTGACCAGCCTTTGGTATGTAGCACCTGCATTTCGTAAACCAAAAGGCATTGCAATATAACAATAAATACCTGTGGGAGTCATGAAGGCCGTGTCTTCCTGATCTGATGGTTCCATTTGAATTTGTTGAAAGCCCGAAGATGCATCCATAAAAGTCAACATCTCATGCCCGACAGTCGCGTCCACCATAGAATCAATATGTGGTAGAGGGAATGGGTCTTTTGGACAGGCCTTGTTTAGGTCTGTGTAGTCTACACATACCCTCCACTTACCATTCTTCTTCTGGACTACCACCACATTAGCCAGCCATCGAGGATATTTAACTTCTCTAATCATTTTTTACTTGAGCAGCCTGTCAACTTCTTCTTGGATTATGATGTTTCTCTCAGGAGCGAACTTCCTTCTTTTCTGATGTATTGGCCTGAAAGAATCATCTATACCAAGTTTATGAGTAATAATATCTTTAGATATACCTGTCATGTCTTCATGTTTCCATGCAAACGTTGTGACTCTGGACTTCAAGAGGCTCACGAGCTGCTCCTCAATATCCACAGGAATATTGGTTCCTACTAGCACTTTGATTTCAGGATCTTCAGGATTAAGTTGAACTTCTTTGATTTCCAACTCCTTTGTCATCTGAATTCTTCGTGCTGGCTTCTTCAATTGCTATGCTGGCTTGGATTTGATGGTGTTTTTCATTGCAGAAGTGTAGCAGTCTTTAGCTTCTTGTTGATCACTTGATATTCTTACAACTCCCCAAGGTGTGGGAAGCTTCACACATTGATGATAGGTAGATGGAACTGCTTTCATGTCATGGATCCATGGCCTTCCCAAGATTACATTGCAACAAGGCAGGGAATCAATAACGCAGAATTTCTGCATGGAGTTGACTCCTTCTACGTAAACAGGAAGCTTGATGTCTCCAACGGTATGCTTGGTTTCTCCGCTGAATCCTACTAATACCGAGGATCTTGGAATTATGTTTTCTTCCGGAATGCTCATCTTTTTAAGCACGTCCAATTGAATAATGTTGACTGAACTGCCATTGTCTATCAGGATCCTGCGAACATAATGGTTAGCAATACATAACGTAATTACCAGACTGTCGTGATGAGGATCTTGGATTTCCAGCTTATCAGTTTCGTCAAAAGAAATGACTTTGTCTTCAGTCAAAATCGCATTCTTCTTTGGCCGACTGCCTTGATCCATTTTAGCCTCCTTTGCATGTCTTTTTGCTGATGAGAAGGAAGCTCCACATATGTCAGATCCTCCTGAGATGAAGTTGATTACTTTTGCGTCTGCTGGTGGTGATTGAGCTCTTTTGGGCAGCTCGGCAGCTTCTTGAGTTTTGCTTCTCTTTCTGCCAAACAACTCTTTGAGGTGCCCTTTGCTGAGCAGGTAACTGATTTCCTTCCGAAGTGCTATGCAGTCATCCGTTAAGTGCCCGAAATCTTCGTGGTAAGCACACCATTTAGACTTGTCTTTCCATGATCCTTGCTTATCCGATTTTCTTGGCCACCTGGCTCTGTCACCTAGATCCTGCAAGGCACACAACACACCACTTGTGTCAACAGAAAAACAGTAATCAGATACCTTTGGGAAATCTTCTTCGTCGTCTTCATCTTCAATTGCATTGACCCTAGAATTATCATTTCTGTAATAGGGTTTTGTTCGTTGTTGCTTTGCGGGAGAATCTGTTTTCCTGCCTAATGATTCATCACCTCTCTTTTGGACCTTCTTGTCATCTTCCAATCTGATGAATCTTAGTGCTCTTGTCCTGACTTCATCAAGGTTCCTGCAAGGAGTCATAACCAAATCATCATAAAAGCGGGAATCCCCTCTAATCCCCATTTTGAAAGCTTCCACAGCTGCAGCCATATCCAGGTTAGGGATATCTAGAGCTTCTCGACCGAATCTGGCCACATAATCCCTTAGGGATTCACTGGGCTTCTGAACTATCCTGTACAAATCACCAGTGAGCTTCTCAAAGCTCCTGCTGCAAGAAAACTGGTTATTAAACAAGTTAACCAAGTGGGGAAAAGAAGTAATAGTGTTAGGAGGGATACTGAGTAGCCATTTCAAGGCTGGTCCTGTCAGTGTTGAACCAAATCCCTTGCATAAGCAAGCTTCTTTGATGTTTGCAGGAATGGGGTTGATCTCCATTCGCTCCCTGTATTGTGCCACGTGCTCCTCAGGATCTGTGGTTCCATCGTAGAGTTTCATGTTGGGGGTCTGAAATCTTTTCGGTATCTCTACGTCACAGATGGGCCATGCAAATCTGGAAATTCTGTGGCTGCCCGCTGGCACTTCAGGAATTGGACGAATAACACCAGGAACACTTGAGATCATGTCTTTCAACCTCTGAAGTTCCCTGGCGATGACGGGGTCAATACCTGCATCCTGCACAATTCCTTGGTTAGGGTTAGTATAATAATTATCAAAGTTGTTACCAGCCCTGGAAGTTTGTAGAGGGATTTGAGGTCCATATCCAGTATCTCTAACGACGGTTGGCTCAGTTGTAGTCTCCACTTGCATGGGGATGAAGTCTCCTTCATGCATTTCTTGAGATGAACCTGGGATTGCACCTGCAGAGACAGTAGGATAAGAAAACAAGGACCCTTGAGGATCTTGAGCAGCTCGGAAGCGGCTCCGATATTGTTGGAATGGCTGAGATGATGATCCCTGAAGCATTTGAGGAGTAGGCATTGCTGATTGCTGACTCCAAGGCTCATGAGGGTTCGTTGCAGCAAACCGCTGTGGCTGAGATACAGGTTGTTGCATTGATACCGTTGGCACCCGGTGACTTAGCGACCCGGATGGTTGCTGACTCGAGCATCTCGGCGGCTGCTGACTTCCATATCCACCGTAATAAGATTCTAGGGGCTGCTCGGAGTAGAACCCAGAGTATCCCAGATCTGTCACTCCGGGATTCTTCTGTTGCTGAGGGCCCGAAAATCTCGCAGTAGTAGTTGTTGCAACACCTGATTTTTGAGCAGTGAAGGGGTTTATTTTCTGTTTTGGCTGCTCCGATATTTCCGGAGAGTCGAACCCGAATGATTTTGGCATCAACGGGCTAATCTCCTCCACTGGTTTCTTAGATTTCTTCAATTCCATGATCTCCTTCATCATTATCTCGTTGGTTTTGCTTTGTTCATCCGCACGGGCCTTCATCTGCCTGATCAAAACATAGAGATCATCATTAGAAACAGCAGAGTTAGTGGACGTACCTTGAGAACCAGTAAAAGTAGGGTATTCCGTTCTTTTAGCATCAGTATCAGTTGCTTTCTTCGTCATTGGGGGAAGACCGGTGCTCACAGTCGGTTTAGTGGACGAAACAGATTTCGAAGTAATCTTTGGTTGAGTCGACATTTTCAAATTTTGGTTATGGGAAGAAGATCAAGGCTTTTAGCTGAATTCAAACACCGTTTGCCCCACGGTGGGCGCCAAATTGTTTTGGTCAAAAACTGCCTAAGCAATTAGTTGATCAAACTTTGTATGTGAGGTAGCGTGTTTGATGTAAAATAAAGATGAAAATGCAAATGTAAAGGTTGACACGAGGATGTAACGAGGGAAAATCCAGGAATCCTTGAGTATCCTCAAGGAGCCTAGCAAAAAACCTCGGGGGCCGGTTCAAAGTACCTGCCTCCTAAAACTTTTATATAATGAACGTTTTTGGTACAAAGTAAATGAGCTCGAAATCTAAGTGTAGCAGAGAGTTGTGATCGTAAAAGGTTGTGTGTGTGTGTAAGCCTAGAGCTCTGTTTAAATACGAAATACATAGCAACAAACTTTCCTAAGAAATAGCAACTAAGTCCACGTTCGCCAACTAGCCGTTTGAATCCCAACCGACCCATGATTCTGTTGATAGACCGAGTCTTTAGGACACGTGATGAATGACCAAGTCAACCTGCGAGTAACAAACAATAGAGAAGCAACCGTTAGTAAGTAAATATTATTCAGGATCCTTACCATGAAGTGCCTACGAGCTGATGCGAGCTGCTTATCGTCTCCTGAATTCTAGTACCAACAACAGGTACGTTCAATTCTTCGCAGACTTCAGAGCCTTTCGTAGTTTGTTCTCTTGGGAGCTGAAACAGCTAATGTACCTGGATCTAGTTAACTATTCCAACCACAAAAAAAGGTAGGGATGCAGTTTCACAGATTGGTGTTGCATTTCAATTCAAGAAGAACATGCAAACCTTCGAAAACGAGAAGAAAGCTGAGAATCTTGAGAAGAAGAAGCGTCAACGAACACCTTATCGTGGTATTTTCAGAAAGATTGGAGCGGAGGTTAAATCTAAGAAATTTCCGGGGAATCAGAAGACTTGTCCGATCAGAAGTTGGTACTATAGTGGGAAGACACATGAATTGGTGATCGAGAGAGAAGCAGATGAAACTATTATACTCTTTGCAGGATTCGAACTTAGGCTTCTCTAAAAAATTTATCTGAAGATCATCTACTATCAAAGAATGCAAACCATTCCGACACTTCTGAAGCCATATGAATGCTATGAAGCCAACTACTTTCTAATATTTTTGAATTGGTGGTGTTCTGAATGTATCAATGCAGGTAAAATGGAAGATGAAGTGTTGAAGGGTGTAGATTGCTGGCTGGTCGAAGACAAAGGAACAAGTTATATTCTTGAAGGTTAAAAAAAAAGAGTCAAGCTGCATCAATACATTGATCTCAAGAAGTTCAGGTGGCAAGACCTCTTGAGGCTGTACGATATTCAGATTACAGTAATGTATGAAGAGAACCGAGAATCTGCCAGAGAATATTGGAGATTCTTGCTCAAACTGCTTGGTCAGCCTTGGTAAAGCTTAGGTGTTTGCATTGCCAACAAGGGTGGAATTTGTTAGATCCATATCGGTTGTTGGCAATGCAAACTCTTCCTTGTTAAGCATTCTTGGTGAAGATCTTCTGAAGAACCTCTCATAATGATGACTTGAAGAATTTTGGAGGCTTTGGATTTCAAGTTGCTCTTAGCGAACTTAAGTTTGCTCTTAGTGAACTTAAGTTTTGCCTTAGCGTACTGCAGTTTGCCTTATCAAACTTGGTTGATCTTAGCGAACTTCAGCTTAGCGGACTGGACTTCTTCCTAGCGAACTTGATTAAAGCTTAGCGGACTAGATCTTCTCTTAGCGGACTTCACAACAAAGCTTATCAGACTAGAATTTGTTCATAGCGAACTTATCTATGTGCTTAGCGAACTTGACATTCTATTAGAATATTTTTTGTTGAAATCTATGTAATGATTGTTGTATTACTATGCTAAATTGCTCATGCTCTTTATATAGTATAAATAGGACCTTTGTAAACCCTACTTGGACAAGTCACACCTGAAAATACAACAGAGAGCGTTTTTCTTCTTAACTATGTGCGTTCTTGGTGTTTTAGTGTGTGTTCTTCATATTTCCTCTTGATTTCTTTATCAAACTTGAAGATTGATCATATATGCTTGTAGTTCCGCACTAGCATTTGTGTATTGGGTGAGATACATTGTCAAATCGGTCCTCATAATCATGCGGATGTGCATCGACTATAGAGATTTGAATAAACTGATAGTAAAGAATTAGTATCCTTTGCCAAGGATCGACGATTTATTCGACTAGCTGCAAGGAGCGAGTTGGTTCTCCAAGATCGATCTAAGGTCAGGTTATCATCAGCTTAAGGTGAGAGATGAAGACATCGAGAAAACAACTTTCTGCAAGCGTTATGGTCATTAAGAGTTTCTGATAATGTCATCTGGGTTAACAAATGCCCCCGCTGCTTTTATGGACCTCATGAATAGAGTGTGTCAACCCATGTTGGACCGATTTGTGATCGCGTTCATAGATGACATTTTGATCTATTCTAGGAATGAGAAGGACCACGCGATGCATTTGACGGAGGTTCTAGAGACTTTAAGGAAGGAGAAGTTGTATGCCAAATTCTCGAAATGTGTGTTTTGGCTTAAGGAAGTCCAGTTCCTTGGTCATGTCATAAATGCGGATGGGATTCTTGTAGATCCAGCAAAAATAGAGAGGGTAATAAGCTGGAAGCCGCAAAAGATACCCTCAGAGATTCGTAGTTTCTTGGGTCTAGCTGGCTATTTTTATTCAAGTTTTTTAAAGATTGCAACACCACTGACTAAAATAACCAAAAAGGACACCAAGTTTTTATGGGGACCTAGTCAGTAGAGTGCGTTTGTGGAGTTGAGGAATAAGTTGACTCAGGCACCAGTACTGTCCTTACCGGATGGTTCTGAAGACCTGGTAGTATACTCTGATGCTTCTTACTTGGGATTAGGCTGTGTGTTAATGCAGCAGGGCAAGGTAATTGCCTACACATCGGAACAGTTGAAACCTCACGAGACAAACTATCCAACTCACGACTTAGAGTTGGCAGCCGTTGTGTTTGCTCTCAAAATATGGAGGCATTATTTATATGGAGTGAAGTGCACTATCTACACTGATCATAAGAGTTTAAAGTAGTTCTCCGAGCAGAAGGATCTAAATATTAAAAACGTAGATGGTTGGAGTTAATCACGAATTACGACTGTGAAATTATGTATCACCCAGGTAAGGCCGGCGTAGTGGCCGACGCCTTGAGTAGAAATGAGGAGCATCCGCCAATAAGGATGGGAATTGGTTGTTACTCCTAATTTTCTAGTCTAGATTCGAAGGGATCAAGACGAGGCTCTGAAAGATGAGAACCTCAAGAAAGAGAGAATGGTAGGTCAAGCTGAAAGTTTAGAAGAGAATGAGCTTGGAGTTAAGACCAGCTTTGGTGGAATGTGAGTACCACTTATAGATGAGATTCACAGTAAGATAATGGATGAAGCTCATAAGTCACGCTATTCAATTCACCCTCGTGCGACCAAGATTTACCAAGACTTAACTATTAGTGGCTTCAACCTTTAAAGATTTCCGAGTGGAAGTGGGAACATATCATGATGGACTTAATAACTAAGCTACCCAATACAGCTAAATATTATGGCACCATCTGGGTGATAGTGGATAGGCTAACAAAGAGTTTCGCTTCTTACCCATTAAGGAGACGCATTCTTCAGAGAAGTTAGCTGAATTGTTAACAAAAGAGATTGTTGCTCACGGAGTACCAGTAACTATCGTCTTGGATAGAGACAGGAGGTTTACTTCGTGGTTTTCGAATAATTTCCATGAGCAAATGAGTTTGAGGTTGCATATTAGCATGACATATCATCCTTAGACAGATGGACGAGTGAGAGAATGATTCAAACTCTGGAAGACATGTTACGTGCTTGCATTATTGACTTTGTAGGAAGTTGGGATAATCATCTACACTTGGCAGAGTTCTCCTACAATAGCAGTTATCATTCCAGCATTGGGATACCGCATCTTGAGATGTTGTATGGTAGGAAGTGTAGAACTCTTGTATGCTGGGGTGAAGTGGTTCCACGAGAGATTGGAAGTAAAAATGAGGTTCAGAACATAGCTCAGAATCTTGATTTAGTTAAAGCTTTATTAAAGGCTACTCAAGATAGGCAGAAGTCTTATGTAGATAAGAGAAGAAGGACAATAGAATTCCACATTGGAGACTTTGTGTTGTTATAGGTATCTCCTTGGAAGAGTATTATTCGCTTTCACAAGAGGGGCAAGTTAGGCCCAAGGTTCGTAGGACCTTTTAATATTGTGGAACGTATAGGTGAAGTTGCTTATCGAGTAGATCTACCTAATGAAATGTCTTGGATTCACCCAACATTTCATGTATCGCACTTGAGAAAGTGTGTATTTGATGAGTCGGAAATAATACCTTTAGAAGAGATGGAAGTTAATGACAAGTTGTCATTTGTGGAAAAACCTGTTGCGATACTAGATAAGGTCGATCTTTCGATATGCAGATAAGGTCTCGGATTTAACAAAATAAGAAAATAAAACAAGTTGTTGAAAATATATAATTCAACAACGATCAGGTCAATACTTCCGTATACACAGAGAAAGTCCGATGAATTATACGAAACACCAAAGAAAATAAAGCGAAACCTCAAACGAACAACAATCAGGTCGATCTTTCAATACGCAAAGAAAGTCCGATCGTTTGAGAAAATAAAGAAAATCAACAAGTTTAAATCTTTGCAAAATGAACACATATTTACCCAGTGACTTCTCATTTTCTTTTTCACATATCTATTCAATATCTTGAGATACACGTCAAGATGTTGTCCACTTGGTCAAGCATTAGTATTTAATGTATATAACATTTGAATACTTTCTGGTTTAATGCCGAGCCTACCAAGCACATCAAACAATGATCTTATGACTTTTTCATCTAATTTATCCATGAGTCAGACATGTAAACCAATGTACCATCATTTCCTAATTATGTCAGATACAATTTCCCAATTATGTCGGATACAATTTCTCATTTTTTTTAAAGTTTTTGTATTTTTCTGTTTTTCTCCCCCATAAAATGAAAAATCTATTTTTGGATTTTTCATTTTAACAAAACACAAAGACACTATTTTTGGTTTTGCAATTTTCTCCCCCTAAACTACATACGAAATGTAAAGAGAAAGAAAATTGACATTTCGACATGGATACCTTTCAGTTTTAGCTTTCAGAAATATTTCAGTTTTGAAATTTGATAACACTT
>JBCNJP010000229.1:78332-114014 GCA_039602395.1 Deinandra increscens subsp. villosa | reverse complement strand
TAACTTGTATGCAGGTTAAGGCCGAGCATCAGAAACCATACGGGAAATTGCAACCGTTGGACATCCCAGAGTGGAAATGGGAGCATATAACCATGGATTTGCTAACCAAATTGCCAAAAACGGTTAGGGGTCACGACGCGATTTGGGTAGTGGTGGATAGACTAACGAAAAATGCCCATTTCATACCTATATGCGAGACCTACACTTCGGAGAAGATGGCTGATGTTTATGTGAAGGAGATAGTGTCCCGACACGGTATACCGGTGTCTATTGTGTCGGATCGGGACACCCGATTTACCTCCCAGTTTTGGAGGGACTTCCAAACCAAAATGGGCACAAGATTGTTGTTAAGCACGGCATACCATCCGCAAACGGATGGGCAAAGCGAGAGGACGATCCAAACTCTTGAAGACATGCTTAGAGCATGTGTAATCGATTTTGGCGGAAGTTGGGATCGTCACCTTCCTCTCGTGGAGTTTTCATACAATAATAGCTACCATGCTAGCATTGGGATGCCCCCGTATGAGATGCTTTATGGTAGGAAATGTAGAACACCCGTGTGTTGGGGTGAAGTGGGTCAACGAGAGCTTGCAAGCAAGGATGTGGTCGATCTAACATCCCGAAAGATCGATATGATAAGGGCAAGGCTTAAGGCGGCTCAAGATAGGCAAAAATCGTATGCCGACAAAAGAAGGAGACCCATTGAGTTCCAAGAGGGTGACTTTGTGATGTTGAAGGTATCCCCGTGGAAGGGCATTATACGATTCCGTAAACGGGGAAAGTTGAGTCCTAGGTTCATCGGACCGTTTAGGATATTGGCTAGAGTGGGAGAAGTGGCATATCAACTCGAGTTGCCGGAGGAGTTGAGTGCCATACACAATACCTTCCATGTGTCCTACATGCGAAAGTGCCTAGCCGATGAGTGCGTACGTGCCACTAGAAGATTTAGTAATCGATGACAAATTAAATTATGTGGAAACACCTATCGCGATCTTGGATCACAAGGTGAAAAAGTTGAGAAACAAGGAATTGAGCCAAGTGTTGGTCAAGTGGGAGCACCGGAAGGGCTCGGACCTAACTTGGGAGCTGGAGGAAGACATACGACTATACTATCCTCACCTATTCGGTACGTAAATTTTGTTTCGGGGACGAAACTCCTTTAAGGGGGTGGAGTTGTAACATCCCGAATTTTAATTATGTGAATATTCCGTTAACGTTAGATAATATTTTGTTACGTGGCCAAATTGTGATCTAGCATGATTAGTATATTTCCATGTAGAATACCTTGGACGTTAATTGTGTAATAGTGAGCTTTAGTTGGAAAATAAACCAAATCTAAAACTAGAGGGGCCTGATGTGTAAATATGGAAAATTGGCTAAACAAAATAGAGAGGAGGAAGGGGGAGATCGCAGAATGCGATCTACACCTCCACCCAACTCCTCTCCATTCCTTCCATCTCCCAAATTCTGCAAAATCAAGCCCCAAGCTGCGAAATTGACCCTAAATCTCAAGTATTGGAAGGATTTTCAAGCCTCATCCACTTAGCGGAAGCTTGTAGGCAACCAAGGAGAAGGTGGTGATCATCTAACCCACGCCGGAGGTAGTGGAAGCTCAAACTCTCGAGGTAACGTGTTCTTACGCCTTACGTGTTATGATTCATGATAACCTTATATAATAATGGTGAAGGCTAACCGAGATTTAAAAGTGTTATAAGGGCCTTGATGAGTCCATCAAGTGGTGTTGTGACCAACAGGTTCAATGGAATCACAAGCGTGGGTACAAAGCACCGTTGATGACTACAATGGTTCCTATAATGTAAATCATAACATTTAGCAAAGTGTGTAGGGATACATGTTTTGGACAGGTCGCCATTGGTTAAGTTTGGCTTTGGCATATCACTTGGATTATAACGTTGTATGACAAGACAAACGGGTCAAACGGGTGGAAGTTGGATAAAAATCCGATGTGTGAACCATGCCCTCGGGGCATGGTGGTACCTCATAAGCTATGAATATGGTTCGGTAATTAACTTTGAATGGTTGCAGGCCCTACGGGTGAATCAAGGTTGCCCGTGTGTGATTATGGCTTAAAAATGCATGAAAAAGGGCCACTTGACCGGTAGCCACCGTAGCTTACGGTGACCACCGTAGCTTACGGTGGCCACAGGCACAAAATTGTCACCGTGGGCCAGCATTCAGCCACCGTAAGGTAGCCAGGGCCACCGTAGCTTACGGTAGCACCGTAGCTTACGGTGGACCCTCCCCTCCCAACTTTGATTTTTGGTGTTTTGTGCATTTTAATGTATCCCAATTAACCCTATTTTGTTATACAATATCTAATGGTGTTGGGGAAACGCAGGAAAGCGGCCGGCATAAATGGATGTCCTATGGAAGCTCAAGAACCGAACGCTCGACGAAGAACTTAGTGTTTTACCTAAATAAGATTTGCTCTTTTGTAAATGTGGTCGTCGATTTGAAATAGTTAGTCAAGAATGTTAATTGGTAGTCTGAATTTGGATAACTGACACTTATGCACCACTTATTTTGTAAAGGCTTTTTCTGGGACCAAACATATCATTAACGTTTAAACGTCTATAAGTTAAATATCAACTCGGGTGTTACACTAGTAAACCCCTTTGAGCTTAAACCCTTTCGTTTCTTCAACCCAATCAATTTGCAAAATAAACCCCCTTTGCAATATACCCTAAACCCCTCAGAGCCTTTTTTATTTTACACCCCTTATTTTAGTAAAAAGCGTTCTTTTTCAGAAACCTAACCGTGACTATTTTTTTCTCCCACTCAATAACATGTGAAAGATCCAAGACGACTGGATTTTGCACTCCCTTGCAAAAAAAATAAAAAAATAGATTCAAAAAATGGAAGTGATGAAATAAAGGGATAAACCCCTTAAGATCAATCCAAGAAAGCTCTTAAAAGATTCTATAGAAGGAAGTCACATAAAAATGGAAAATCTCAAAAGAACGCTATTTACGCTTTTTACCCCCATTTTCAAATAAAATATCCATACCCTAACCCCAAGCCTACCATTTTAAGTCCTCATGATAACTATGTGATTTCTAGTGAGATCTGTGGAGGTTCAATTGCGTGTTAAGCCTATGCTCTCTACTTGTTTTCACCTAGGTATGAGTGTTCACCCTAAAATATACAAATCAATACCCTAAGAGTTGAGTGATCACTTGTGAGGTATATAAGTTTGTGTAAAATTTAAAACTTTTAAGTAGGCTTGTCATAATTGTTTATATTCTAACAAATGAATAAAAAATAAAAATTCAATGAAAGACAAGTTGGAAAATAATTAGAGGAACGATGTTTATAGTGCCCGGAATTTTGATTCCACGAATTGATAAATTTTTGGGATATGTCGGGCCTAATTTATAGAGTTTTGCTTGAGGACAAGCAAAGGTTCAAGTGTGAGAATAGATGTGCACTAAATTATACATATGTTTATATCAAATATTCCTCACATTTCGGGTTATATCTGACTAACTACTATCAAAATAGTATTATATTGTTTTTTTTTTAGTTTTTCTGTGTGATCCAGGTGAAAATCACAAAAGAAGTAAGAAACGCTCAAAAATAAAGAAAATATGAAGACTTCGTGATTTTGTGCCAAGAACCAAGCTATGACCTTGCAAGATGGACATGATGCCCTCATACGACCTTCTCTCGAGTCAAGACAAAGTGGTAACCCCAAAACTCAACCACATCTCGAAGCACAACTGCTGGAAGACAACGGTGTGCTCAGTAACCGCTAAAAACTTAGCAGTAGCATATCTCGAGCTAGAAAATGAGTTACGGGGTCCGTAAACAGTGAATTTCGAGTATCTCGACGAGAGGAAGAAGATTTTGAGGTAAAAATGGCATGATTAAGTTCAACACGCCCCGTGCCAAACCTAAAATTTGACTTTTTTTGGGTCTGAACGCCTTCTAACATGACACGGCCCCTCCTGACTCAACATGGCCCCGTGCCACCGAGGCACGACTCCGTGCCCACTGACACCAGAAATTCGCTAAAGATCCTCTGACAGGCATGCCTCGTGCCCTTGTATGGCCCTCCCCGTGTCAAACTCTGCAGCTGCCTAGAAATACCCTCTCCTCCTTCATTTCAGCTTGCTCATTCCTCTCCCCCCCCCCCCCTTTCTATAGCATAGTTGTGTTTTCTCGTGAGCCATTTGGTGTTTTTATGTTTTTGTAAGTCAACTTTATAAGAAATACAATTTAAGTAAGATTTTGTAAGTGTTTGTATATGGATTCTTCTTTTTCACTTAAGCAAATCTTTAAAGCCATGTTTGGCTAAACTCTTATACTTACTTGGGAAGTAACAAACCATTGGTGGGTTGGTTAATGACTTTATAAACTTGTTTAAGGTGCTTTTTATGACTTTATAAAAACCTTTTTAGTTGAAAGTTTATTATTGATTTCTTTCAACAATCGTTCTCAACGTATCACAGACCATTTGAGGAGTCGAAATCTTGTAAGTCCCGAAAACGGTCCTAACGCGATATTCAATCTCGATTGAGAGTGCAGAATCCAAACAAACGAGTGATTCAAGTATAATCGAAATAGAACAATAATAACGATTAGAAAAAGTAAATAACACAATCAATCACAAACCGATTTAGAAGACAAACACGTTAAAATCTCTTGCAATACACGAATTCGAAATTCTCCTCTAGAGAATTTTGTGAACACCCCTAGCCCCTTCTACGAAAATCAGTAACACCAGCAACCTATTCTAGACAATAATAGGTTCTATTTATAGGAGAGGATTAGCTTGGAAAACAAGCTAATCTCCTAAACCCTAATTAACTCTAATTTCCGGATTTTACCTTAAAGGCCCACTAAACTCTCCTTAAACTCTTTCTAATTGGGCCCAAACATGTCTAAATTGGCCCAATGACCCAATATACCCATATCCCAACTATTTTTCACCTATTCTATCACATAGGCCTTCAAAATAGTCCGCCAATGAGTTACTTAATACACAAGCCACAAATTATTTCCTTACAATCTTCCCCTTGGCTTGTGATATTAAATGTCTTCTACATTCAATCTTCAGACTTGCAATCTTCGCCTTGGCTTGAGCATGGGTTTCAAAGATTCTTTATCAAGGACAATCTTCATTGGTCAACAACAAAAGTGTTCTCTCAATCCGCATCAGCTTGGACTTCTAAGGATGAACAAGTAATGAGAGGAGGATTCTCAAATACTTGCTTTTTCTTGAAAAATATTGAGTCCTTGCTGAATCATCAGTAACTGTCTTGACTTGCCATTAACTTCAGAGGATTTTGAAAACCTCTATCTTGACATCCATGATTGTAGATCTTGAACTGATGGCATTTTAGCTTCCCCTCAACATATGAACGGAATCTTCTCAAATCTTTGGAAGCTTTTCTTGAACCAACAAACTTCCCCTGAGCATAGGGTAAGTCCTTTTTCCGGCTGGTTCTTTAACTTGATCAGCAGCAGAGTTCTTGCTTTGGTCAACTGAGTCCTTGACTTTCTTATCCATGAGTTATTTTTTTTTTCAGACTTAACCTGTAAAGCACAACATGGAACAGACACTAACCAGCAAATGATGATTGGTTACTGGGTTAGCAGGAGATCGACATAATTTAACACAAACCCTAACATAAATTACAGGCTTCCTTTAAATACTTCCCCTAAACCCGAGGACTCTTCACATTATCTCCCCCTGAGATTATGAGGGGAGTCATACATTCTTGCATAAAACCCATAAAACTTATTAAAACCTTTAAATTAACCTGGCCATGGTTGAAAAATAAATAATAAAAACTGAAGATAACACAAAAGAAAAAAGAAAAAAAAATTACTAAACGAGAAGGTTTCTATGGGATCAAACCGAATGAATCTCACCAAGGAACCCTTTTCAACTTCGGTTACTCGACCACGTCCAGATGATTGCCAATATACTGATCCACTTTAAACTCAAACTCTTTTCTTATTCAGGCTGTTTGTCACTTTATTATCTTTTAAGGTGCATTTATTATGAACAGCAAGTGGGTTTCAACAAATCCTAGGTACATGTTATTGCACACTATCAAGCACATAAATTCCCTACCACATATTTTCACAACCTGAACCAGAAGTTTGAAACTGAGCTCGAGACTTGGTTGAGAAGAGAAAGAATAGATCACATAGATTTTTGGGCATAATATACAAAGTCAACTGAATTTTTGAAACATTTTTAATAATGCTCTCATCAGTGACAAAGGCTTAGGGATTTGGACACTTGAGGGTCTTTTTTCTTGTGCTCTTTGGCATCTTTTGGGTGTATACATACAATTATTTATTTTTTTTATTTTTTTTAATTATATATATTATTTAAGGTGATCTGTAAGCACGTATGTATGGACAACTCCAGGTCATTGCTCACGCAAAGCAGAGGAGAGCCTTACATACACACGAAGCATCCCCAAGTCATTGTTCACGCAAAGCAGAGGGGACACCGATTTTTTAAGCTCAATGTCACACTCTTGGAGACAAGCGTGTGTATCGGGAACTTAAACATGCAGTCAAATAGAAATGCAATTAACCTAAGTGTCGTTACCCAACAAACTGCCATACGTTATCTTTAAGTATGTAACGCATACCTTTTTAGATTAAAGAGACGAGCCTACCAGCATATCACCATGGATCATGTCTTTCACATCTGCCTTACGCGTGTCAGCCATCTCCAAAACGGAAATTTATTTCACTTCTCACCTTCTCAAGCAAACAAACAAAAGATTAAAAATTAAAAGGCACAATAATTTGAAAATGTGGGGTCAACTTTTTCACATTTCTATTCTTCCCCTTGCTTTTTGATTTTTTAATTTCCATAATTTTTCTTGTCTTTTTTTTATTTAATTTTTTTAAACACACTGACACATCACTAAATAACTACTAAAACTGGCCAAGCTAACTTTCAAAGTATTTTCATTTGAAAAAAAATTTCAGAACTGGTTTTTGTTTCATGCACAACCATACTTCACATCAGATTTGCTAAGAAACAAACAATTAAGACATTGTTACCTTTTTCTACTGATGTTTTCAGATTTACCTCTCACAAGGAGAACATACTCCCCATTAAAATCTGCATGTCATGAAGTGAAGAGATGCCTCTTATCCTATGCCTAGAACAATCACTTTCAAAAACAAATAAGTTAATGGAATTCCTCCTTGACTGTTCCTGCACACTGTGAGAGATTAGTTAGCCATTAAAATCCAGGCCATTGTGGTTCTGGGTGTACCTGAAGAGTCGGTGAAAGAAATTTCTTTTAAGAACATGCCCTTGGTAATATCAGGAATTGGGGGTGTGGCTGCCATTGATTTAGGTTTCCAAATTTTAGGTAATTTATGAGTTGTTTCAGTCACTTTCGGAGTAGTAACTTTAGGTTTTTCAATTTTATTCATTTTAGGTTTCCTTTTCAAAACATTTTTAGTTACCTTTGGAGGGGTAACTTTAGGTTTGTCAACTTTGTGTTGTTTTGAAATTGGTTTCTTCACCTTTTTATGAAAATTTTCATCATTTGGAAAAACATATTTTTGATTTAAGAGCTTTTTGTGCTCTTTGGCAACTCCCCAGTGTCCATCAGAATGTTTAATCTTAGGATTGACAGTCTTCATTGCCTTAGGTTGTTGTACCTTCATCGGCTTAGACTTAATTGATTCCTGAGACGAAACACTCTGACTTTGCGGATAATATGGCTCATAGGGGCGATAGAGACAGTTTCGGGCAATGTGATCAGGATTGCCACAATTAAAGCAAGTCTTCTTCTTGAGATAAAAGTCAGATGTGTAACCGTTTGTTTTTAGCTGCTGAGGTGGAGCACCATTTGTTTGTGTCTGCATCTTTGACCCGTTTGCAGATCTTGGGTTGACTGTGGACTGGTTCCTCAAAGCTTGAGTTGAATCTATCTTTCCAGTTCTTGTGCTCCATGTATTCTTTGATGTCGAGGCAACATTTCTACAACTGCAACTGCATGAGCCTACTGATGAAACTGGAGACTTGTTTGTCATCTTAGGCCTTTCAATCTTGATAGGAACAGAAGTCGGAGGCTTGATGGTGATCTTGGGCCTTATAGTCTTAATGTCAGATGATAAGCCACCATCATGACCCAAGCCTTTGAACTTAGTGGTGAATGAGGTTTGCTCTTCTCCTTCAATCGGAATGAACATAAACCCTGTTGTCATGAATATCTTGCCATTAGGCCTTGTAGTCATCACCACTCATTCCCGCTTTACCTCATCCACAACTTTAGAATAAGGAGTCTCAATCTTTGGATAAGGAGCCAACTTTTCTTCATCAGCTCTCTTTACTTCACTAGAGCTTGAACCTACACACTCAGTAGTGTTATTTGACTGAGTTGCTTCAGTGGTTGTCTTTTCATCTTTATGCACTGGTTAAGGCCCATATACCATGGTTGCTTCATTCAAGGACTCTTTCAACAATTCATCGGCAGTTTGGGGCACTTTGATGTATTCATGTTGTAATTGGGGAGGAAAATTTCCATCCCCGAGGCCAGATGTTTCTTTTACCTGATCGAGTCGCTCTTCTGACTTGAATAAAGCATGATGAGAATCCATCATTTTCTTTTGTATAACTTGATGTTTCTCAAGGGCAGATTGGGAAGTGTCAAGTTTGGTTCTTAGTTCCTCTACCTCTTTGGTTAACTCTTCAACTTTAGAATTAGCAATCCTAAGATATGTACTTTTATCACTCAATTGACTTTGAAGACTCTTAATATCTAATTTAGCTGCTTCTAGTTTTTCTCTGAATGTTTTACTCTTAGCTTTGTACTCCCGAAGGTCTCTATCAGATAATTCACGATTTAGGGTTTCATTAATGAACTTCCGTACCATTCCTTAGCCTCACACTTGGGATTACAACATATCTCATTGTTGTTGGTAGATGCAATGGTACCTGGTAGAATGTGTGCCATAATCTTCTTTTGGATGAACTTTTAGAGCAAATCAGGTAAAACGGCAAAATCACTATTCAAAGAATAGTGTCAAAAACTTCAAACTGAAAAACGGAGGCCTTCGGAGTGGAATTTGAAGGTCCAAACGAGCTCCCATAGCCTAGAGGCGGGGGTTATTTTGGGGCTCGTTGAGACGGTCGTTTTGGTAGGTATTAGAGCTTCTAACTCTATACGAGGCCCAAGCTATGTCCGTTTTAGTGAAACAGTGCGATATAGTGTTTTTGCCGCAAAAAGGATTTGGACCGAAAAGTGGGTTTTCGGTCGGACAAGGGGTTGGGTCGAAAAGCTGAGTTCTTGATTGGAAAGTGTGAGCGGATCAAAAAGCCTCAGAGGGGACTTTCCGATCGAAAAGAGATGCTGATTGAAAAGTCACAAGGGGAATTTCCAATCGAGATGGCTGATCGAGAAGTCACAAGGGGACTTCTCGATTGAGGGACGACTGATCGAAAAGTCTCAAAGGGGACTTTCCGATCGTAATTTCTGATCGAAGAGTCTCAAAGGAGGGACTTTTCGACTGAGGGAGACTGATCGAAAAGACACGAGGGGTCTTTCTCGATCACAGAAAAGCGACAGAAAGGGCTTTTCGACCAAGAGGTTGACTCAGGCCCCATGCTACATGATACGTTCGGGGTCCTTATGTCTATGTAAGCAAACCTGGTTGACCACGCGTGTGCGGGCTGTATAATCGGGTTGGGAAATGGGTTGGTAATATTTTGGCACTTCACGGAAGCCGAAAGGTATGTGTTTGTCATACACATGCGGAGAGCTAGGTATGAAAGACACGGGCCAAAGTCCCTTTAAAAGGTTATTTTTATAATAAAATAATCTGTCAGGACCATATTTGAGCCTTTACTCATCTAATACACAGATTCAAGTGCGGAAATCATGAATCCATGATCAAATAATAGTGTTTGCTTGTTGAAATCCTTAGATTTCGCCTCTGAAACTCAAGAACACGAGGGTTTTCACACACAAGTGCTCTCTCTCTTCAAAACAGTCGTCCAGAAAGTTATCTAGGGTTATTCTAGTGTTGCTATTTATACTGGAGAGAGCACAGGTCGTGATTGCACTATAATCAATAGAATGTTATTGAAGTTAGTGAAATTTATGACATCAGACTGACGAGATCGCCAAGAACAACTCCGAAGTCGCCAAGAGCAATGTGAAGTCGCCAAGACAGGTTGGTGACCTCGCCAAGGCTTGGTGAGGTCGCCAAGGGATGGCGAGGTCGCCAAGCCCAGATCGCCAAGCTATGTCCAAGTCGCCAAGAACACATCACCAAGCTTGGTGAGGTCGCCAAGCTTGGCGAGGTCGCCAAGTATAAAGACCAAATCGCCAAGACAAGTCAGAAATCACAAAGTAAGCTCCGGAAATGTCAATTATCATTATTGAATCTTTAAGGATTGTTATTACAAAGACACATTCAATTATTAACATTGGCCAAGTAATTTATCATGAAATGACCCAGAACTTGGATTCAGACATTCACACTGCGATTGAACAATGTACCAGGGCAATTTCTTCAATATCAATAATCAATACAAGTTACGACATTAAACATGAAATACTAAACATCAAACACTTGAGTGATTAATACAAACATTAAGATAATTGTCCAAGTACAAGATACAAGCAAAGTGAAAGATATACAATTGAGCACAAAAGCAAAGGATGTTATGTTTGAGTTGCCACCAACCCTTTAAAGTTCTAACAAATTCCCCCTTTGGTGGTAATACAAACATAAAAATAAAACTAGACGACTATCTGAGTTGACCAAGCAGCTTCAGCAAGAATCTCCAGTACTTTCGGGCAAGGTACCTGTAAAGATCATCTAGGCAGACGATCTGTGCATCGTACGATATCCATAGATCTTCTCGCGAAAACTTCTTCAAGTCAGAATAGTGCCACTTTTCAATCATCCTTTCATTACCACAAGAGAGATAACAGATCCCACGACCACCCATGGCCCAGTATTTTAAGGTACTAAGGCTTTCCGTTGTCATCTTCTTGGCAGCAATGCACTCCCAGCACCACCATCTTAGAAACAAACCGAAATAGTTTGCATCCACTATCTCGTATGGCCTAAGCCTTCGAGGGATGGTGTCCAGGCGACTGTAGAATAACCATTTAAGGTAACTTCTATGCAGCAGTCTCAGTTCAATTGCCGCGAAGAGCCTTATTGTATCGCCATTCTCCCTTTCAATTACTAGTTCATGAGTGTCCCCACTGTAATACCAACACTTTATTGGGTTGCTTTTCTGATCACCCATTATTTTCTTGGTAACTAAATCCTTGCTGATACTTTTGTACATAACCTTGTGAGGGACTTCAGCTCTTTGCTTTCTGAAAGATTTGTATTTCTTCTTTTCTGTCTTGATGGGACGAGTAGAGTTTACATTGTAGATAGATCTTATATGTTCTTCAGCATCTCTACCCACTGGATCATTTGAGTGATTAATCAGTGGTCGCCATCTGAGCTGCTTCAACTCCCAAGAAAACAGATTCAGAAGATCCATTATTTTGGCAAAGAATTGAACGCAACCGTTTCTGCGCTTGACAATGAATGCCTTGAATTCGTGATCATATTTCCACCCAAGGATTTTCATCCCATCATCTGATTCTACGTTTGGAGGCATGTCTTTAAGCTTTTTGGCAGTAAACTGCACCAAGGCTTTCCGATATGGTTCCATTTCCTTCCATTCGTCAACCAAAGTAGGGGCGTCTTTCCTTCGGTGTTCCTCCACTCTTATTGCTTCACGTTCGTCCTGTTGACGCTTGACTTTCTTGTTTTCTTCAATAATATGATTTTTTACCAATGTTCGTAGACCGGGGATCTGCTTTTTGCTGTAGCTTTTGCGAGCATATCCCCTTAAGTCCAGAAAGTCTTGTAATTATCTCTTGTTCATTTTATTTACTCCAAGCGTAGCTGTAGTTGGACTGGGTGGAGGTGAAAACCGATAAAAAATCTCAGGAGGGGGAGGCATATATTGTGCGTGCATCTCTCGGATCTTTTCCCGCAGATTGTCGTTGAATTATACATATTCAAACTTCTTGTCAGTATCAGCAAATGGATTTGTACGTGGATCAGTAAGCTTTTCTGCAAGTTTGTAGTTGTAAAGATGTTTTTTCATGTCTTGCTCATCAGTATACAGTTCAACTAGCTGTGTATCCGTGAGATTCATCAAGTAGGATAAGGGAATCCCACGAGAGATTAACTCTCTGACATAATTTGTAATTTCTGACATGTCAGATGGATCAACATTATCTCCAGCTAGGTTAGGGATTATTCTAATTCTGGGTTCTCTCTCTTCAGAGTTCTGATTTTCTGGCTCAAAGTATTATGATCCATGGCCAATTTTTGATTGAGGACGGCTGGATTCTTCCAACTGATTCATAGCCTCTTGCCTGGCAATCTCATCCAGCGTCCTTTCAAGAATCATTTCTTCCTTAGCAGCCCTGATGGATTCTTCCTTCTTCCTTTGCTTTTCCATTTCCTGCTCATAAACCTCTTCAGGAGTCAGTTTTCTTTTGCCTTTGTCAGGTCTAACTGAAGGACCAGCTTCATGTGATGCGACTGGATTATTTGCACCTTGACCACCACTTGCACTTGTTATTGGAAGAGTCTGAACAGTTTCAGTGACTGTGCCAGTGGTGGTTGCAGTAGACACTGGCATCGAAGGTTGGGTTGGAACTCCTTCTAGGTTTACTTGTTCACCTGAGTGATGGACTGGTGAAGGAATTGATGATCCGATAACTTCATCTACATTTTGAGGCTCGCTTTCCACTGGCTCAGATCTAAGAGGAGTTGGAGAAGTAAACTCAACCGATTCATCTTTGATCTCATATGTGATCTCCTCGTCATACTCATCGTCAGTTGTGAATTCCAAGTTTATGAAGTTCGTTGCACTAGAGTCATAAATGATGTTATTTAGACGCTCAGCCAAACTTATATCATTGAAGATATCATCTGGAATCATGTTGAGAGGTTGAATTTCCAAGGCTTCTCCAGCTTCAATGTTTTCCTCAGTAACAACCACACCGCTTCTGCTACTAGGATCAGTAGCCAAGGTGTTCGCATAAAAATCTCGAAATGCAGTTCTTCCAAGATCCAGAAACTCACTTTCAACGTGTAAGTGTTTCAGTTGTTCAGAAATCTCAGATATAGCAGCTTCAGGCATAACAATGCATATTGGCTGTTGCATAGGAGGAGCCAACTGGAGTTGCAATGAAACTTCAGGTATGACAGGAGGTTCATCTGGTTCACCCATGGTTAAAGCAAGTACGTCTCCTGAAGACGATTGGTTTGCTTTAAACGCAGCCTTTGAGAATCTTGGAAGTTTGAGATTCTCAGGAGGTGGCACTAAGCTTATTAGGGATTGATAAATTTCATCTTCCTCTTTATCATTTGGTTCATCATTCAGAAAGGTGTCTCCATAGGAAATGTCAACATCAGGTTCGGAAGATTCGTTGTCATCAGATGGGAAATCAGCAAGATGAGTGTCATCCACATCTTGTTCTATGACAACGGTGAGAGTTATTGCATCAGAAGCTTTGCCAGCCTGGCTAGGAGTTGGCTCTTTATCTTGTTGAGTGTCTTCAGCTGAGGGAGGTTGATCTAGCATCCGATCATCACCTTGATTACCACTTCCACTACCACCTGCTTCACCATCATTGGTTCTGGTAATTTGATTATTTTGGAGAGCTTCAGCCAATAACTTTTTCAGTCTTTAAAATTCTTCTGCTTGCTCTCTTATTTTCTCATTGACTTTAAGAAGTTCTTGATCTTGTTCTTTTATCCTGTCATTAGCTTCTTTAAGCTTGTCAGTAGCAGAAGAGTTATAGACCTCAAGATTTTGTTCCAAGAAAACCTCTTGATTAAACAAGGAAGTATCTGCCCTGGACACAATTTCTTGAGCAGGAGTAGTTGTAATAAGCTGAGTCTCAACTTGAGTTACCGGATCCAAACTTGTGATGTTGATTTCAGCAGAGGCGTCAATTTCTTGAACTGTAGCTTCAGTGGTGGTGATTGGAGCAGATTGAGCCTTTTGTTGCTTAATGACTTCTGGTTCATGTTGTGCTGCAGATTGTAAAGCAGCAGGAGTTCCAGATCCAGAGACTGGCCCTCTTCTTATTTCAAGTTTCTTTCTTTCCTGATCATACTTGGATCTTGACTCTCTTTTGTAGTTAGGATTAATATAACCCTCAAGCATAAATGAGGCTGAATCTGGTTCAGGTGAATCAGATTTTGAGTTATTTGTTGAGATGTCATCTTGAGTCTGCCTTGACTTTATTTTCTTTTGCTTCTTTTGACTTAAAGCTTCAGGTTTATCACTAACTTTGGTTATTTCTCTTGTTTTCAGTTTCTTCTTTTGGGGACCCCTAGCATCTGAACTAGTAGAGTCAGAACCTGATTCTGATCCAGGTTGGAACCTTGACCCTGATTCAGGTTTGGATACAGAAGCATTTGAGTTACTTTCTTTATTATTTCCAGAAGCATCATCTTCACTATCAGACTCTTCATCTTCATCTCCTGACTTGTCTGATTCAAATGCACCTTTGGATGAGGCTCTGTCTTCAGGCTCTGAGAGCATAGGGTCATTATGAATTGGAGAGTTGATTGGTTGATTATCTTGGAGGTTTGTTGCATTATTATCAGGTTCAGCAGCATTGACATCTGCCATATCAGCGTCAGGATGATCATCTTGAAGATTTTCTGCATTATTGTCAGGTTCAGCAGCATTGACATCTGCCATTTCATCATTGGCATCAGCATTTTCTTGATCTTCATCCATATCATCATCAACATCAATTCCCTCAATCATATTTGGGAAAAATGGGACTTCGGGTCCATCATAACGACCAATCTGGTACCGTGTGTAAGAACCGGGTATCATCCTCCTAGGAACCAAGTATGGTTCAGTCTTATGTAAGTTCAGGTAGAAACAATCAAGGGTGGCCTGTACGAATCTGGGATACATCAGAAATTTCTCAGACTTTCTAGTGGGATGAAGGTTGTAGTTCATCCATTCGATTATTTGCCTTGAAAGATTAAAGCCGGCACCGGAAGCTAAACCATGTAGTGCCCAAGCTATCTCTTCCATGAAGTCATCAGTTCCCGACTTTCTTGGTGCGAAAGCAGATATGAAGAAGGTGATGATACATCTCCAGTTATCTGGGAACAATGTCTTCTTTATCTTTTCGTTTGTATTCACTGAGAGATCTCCTTGATATCCCATCATGAGAATTGTATTTTGCCATTCTTCTTTAGGAAAAGAAATGGGGCAAAGTGCATCATTCAGTTGCAGCACTTCTCTGACTCTTTCTTCATTAATTTCAACATACTGCCTTTGAATCAATGATCTGATAGTCTTGGAACCATTATCAGCCACAAACGTGTGTGCGTTGTTCCAGAAATCATTTATTATACCCAAGCTTATGACAGGCTCCAACCGGATACTTGTGATCCAATTTGAGTTTTCTAGGATTCTGAAAGCTTGTTCATAACGTCCGGCATCAGTCAAGTTTCTGTTGATTTCACAGTATTAATTGTGAGATTTTGAGAAATCCAGAGGGGCATTAGCTGCTCTTTCCTGTCTGGGAGCCATCTGCACATAAGAAATAACATGATTACATCAAATTTGACAAGTCAAATAAATGTCATGTCACACTAAATTTGTGATAGTGACAGAGCTTTTCAAATTAACCTACAAAGATATAAAAGAAATTTGCTCAAGGCATAGGCTCAAATTTCTTCAAAATTCAATCAATTTAGTTCAACAGATTACATTAGTGAAATTGACCCAAATTCCTGTAATTTCCCTTGAAATAGTAACTTTATTGTTGATGTTGACTTTGGCTAAGTACAAGGTGAATTTTGACTCAAGAATGCTGTTTGACGTTAATTTGATGAAAAACACAAGTAATGACAAATTATGATAGAATTTGAGAAATTTGTGCAAAACTTTCACATAGATGAGTGGGGGCTTTTGTTAAAAAGTCAACATTTTTACTCAAATGACTCAAAAGCTTTAGAAGGAATCAAGAAGTGATTCCCCCTAAACTTGAGTTTTTCACAATTTGGTTTATGGATTTTGGGGTCAAACAAGATTCTTGAACCAAGTTTTCCTAAACTAACATGATTTTAGCAATAGGAGACACTTACCAACACATATATTCTATTTAACTACTTGTACGGGAGTAAGTTGAAAATTTTAACTTTAAGCATATACAAGATGTCAAATGATGAATCAGAATATATGCATGAAGTTCTGACATGCTTTAAACCACATAACCAAAGTCAAACAAAGTTAAGGTAAGGAAACAGGAAGCATTCAACATCAGACATGAGTATCAACATCAAGGTCAGAGAAACATAGGAGCAATCAGTCCTAAATTCTAACCTTGCTAACATTCATTTTCTTAATAGATGTGATATGAGCTTCAATAGTTTCTAACTTAAAAAATTTTTAGTACAGAAGATAAAGACTCATAAGAGAATGACTAATATGCATGTCACATCATTTAGCATGCTACGTCATTTTTCATGAGATTTATTGAGTTTATTGCGTAATCGGTAAGTAGAACAATCCACTTGAATGGGCAGAAATCAAATATTCAATAATTTATTTGTGATCAGAAGACATACCTCAAAGAAGATCTAAAGTTTGCTAAGATCTAATTGAGAAATATCAAGAAATCAACAGGTTCAAAGCTTGATCCTCTTTGATGATCTAAAATTGAGCTAAGATTAATGAAAGAGATAAGATGATCTTGTGGTATTTCTGGACATAATATGTTATTAAAACAGGCAAGATTTGTTAAGCAATTGATTGAAAGACACACACAGACTAAAAAGGAGTCAGATTCATAAAACAAGGATGAATTACACCAGATTTGACTTAAAAAGTCAACTATGCAAGCATTTGTCAAAAACTAAGTCAAGACAAGTCAAACAATGCAGATTTAACCTATATTAAGTTCAAACTTATGTTAGACAATTCAAAGTCCTGAACTTGATTTATTTTATCAATTTAAGTTGCATATCCAGTGAATTTCAGTTGAAAAGAAGAAATCCAATAAAATGGTCATAAGTAGCCTTTCTGTTGTATTATTAGGTCAATTTTATTCTTAAAGCAACATAAAAGCGACAAATGTTACCATTTTAAGTCAAGGATTTCATTCCTGAAGTTATTTGAGTCATATGAATCTTATTAAATTGAGTTTAGACATTTTGAAGTCCAGCTTTGGTCATGTGGATAAGATTGATAAATTTTACCATTTGGACCAAAAGGATGAGACTTACATCAATTTCATCTCATTTAGGGCTTAGACTGTTAACAAAACTCATCATTTTTGTTTCTTTGCAAAAATTTGAAATTTTGACATGGATGGTTCTAAAAATTCAGTTTATTTCCTTATCGGGTCAAACTAAAACGAAGTTTGGTTTAGCTTCCAATTTTGAAGCTTTTAAAACCTGAAATGCATTTGAAGACATCCTAATGCATCATATTGGTGTTTTTGGAACATCCACAATCAAAGCATGTCATTCACAGTTCAGAGTCTTAACAAATTTGAGATATTAACAGTGAATTATTCAAAACAAAGCATCAAGATCAAATACAACCTACATAGCATAAAACAAGCAATAGGTTTCAATCAATCTACGAGTTTGTATCAAAGTTAACATTCTCAGAAAGTGTAGATTCCAAACAAACACAAATTAATTTAAAAAATAAGACTCTCAATTTATTAAGGATCTTTGGCCCTGTTCAAGACTAAAATCTCAAAGCGAGGTTCAATTTCATTTGAATGAAATCTGATTGCTTGAACTTGATTCATTTGCAATTAGTTATCCTAAGCAAACAAATGCTTTATTGAGATGTCAAGAATCCCATAAGCAACCGTAACCATCCCCTGTTTTCGGTTCATAATTGAGTGGGAATGAAGAGACATTTACCTTAAAGAAGCTCGGAGGTGTGGTTTAATCACAAAATGAGATGAAAGAAACTGTGAAACCATCAAACAAACGCAATCAATAAGAACCCAAATCAAATTAAAGAACCGTCGGCCGAAAATTTCTACACCCAGAATCAAACCTCTAAATTAACCTAGAAATCGACTTGGTGACTAACCTGATGGTACTTAGAGGGTGTGTGAATCAACCCTAGAGGCACGAATGTCAGATTTCGGTGGTAGTTTGTGAAGAAAGCAAAGCTCGGCGGTGGAAGGGGGCGGTAGCCGGAGGATCGCCGAGAGAGAGAGAGGGAGTGTGTTTTGAGTTTTAATTAGAGGAGTGAATGAAAAAAAAACCTCCTCTTTTATTTATGAAGGCGAGGTCGTTTAACACTTAGGGTTTTATTTTTGCTAACCGAGATCGCCAAGAGCTTGGCGTTGAGTGAAATCGCCAACCCAATATCGCTAAGGGTTGTTTCGGACAAGGCGAGATCGCCAAATGTGACCCTAGCTTAAAACGAAATCGCCAAGTTAAAAACGAGATCGCCAAGGAGCTGCTAAAACGAAATCGCCAAGTGGAAAGTCACTTATGGCGAGATCGCCAAGTTAAGTTTCGGTCTCATGCGAGATCACCAAGTTAAGTTTCGGTCTCATGCGAGATCGCCAAGACCTAGTTGCCGAGATCGCCAACAACACACTTTAGCGAGATCGCCAAGAGTAAACACACATTGCCAAGTATAGACTTGAGATCGCCAAGCATACCCTTGAGATCGCCAAGTATAAACTTATAAATTATTGAGAAAAACTACTAAGGGACCCTGAGATCGCCAAAGGTGATCCGTCTCATAGCGAGATCGCCAAGACTAGTTAGGCGAGATCGCCAACAGAAACAGGAACACTTAAAAATTTTGACTGCAAGTTAATTTTTAAGAGTTTTCTGATTTAGGATCAAATTTCAACCAAAATGAGAACACCCGAAGCAAAGACACTAAAATATTCATTTTTTAACTTAGTGATTTGCAAATTTGTTCAATGACCTCATTAAGGGCAATTTTGGAATTTTTTTTGTTTTTTGAATTTTCTAAGCCCATAATCTATTGAAGAACACTAATTTGACTCAGAAAATTTAAAATTCACATACTTGACACCAAAAACCTTATTGAATCAATTAACTTGAGTCAAGTCAGCCCAAACTTACAATAACGGTTGATTTTTACTTAAAATTGCAATTTCTCCCAAAGTTGATGTTTTTAAGCACAAGGCAACCAAATTCACGTTTTATCCCAAATTTGGTTATATCAAAGCGTAGTGCTTTCATTTGCACCGTTAAAGCCTTATTTTCTGGCAATTTCCAGTTATTTGCTTAATTTTGCATATTTTTGCTTGGTAATGGTTGGACTATGTTAGGAATCAAACCAGTCATTTACATGATCACAGACACTTACAAGTCAAATCACCTCACAAATTCAGTAACCTAAGTCAGATTGTCGGTATTATTTTCTACTTAAGCTCAAGCAAGGCAATTTTCAGCAAAATCTCTGTGATTTCATTTATCATGTTTTAGTCTGGTTTAATGACAATTGTGTTGACTTATTATTCCACAAAGTCAAATAGTTATCCTAGCTTTGTCTATTTAGCACTTCAGTCATGCACAACACACATATGGAATTTCTTCCCCCTATTTCTTTAGAGGGAAGTACTGATTTCAAGATGGATGTGTATTTTTGGTTCGCGTGAACACAAGGTCAGAGTTTCCTCAGCAGATGTGTCATGGAATGTTTTTAATGATAATGACGGGACGCGTGAACACAAGGTCAGAGTTTCCTCAGCAGATGTGCCACGGTCAATGAATGGATGTGAGATATTTCTCACTTATTGATGGATGTGTGATGATTCACACTTATTTGATGAATGTGTGATGTTTCACACTTATTGTATGTTTGAAATCAGCACTTTCCACAAAAGAAATACTCGAGTGTGTTGGTTAACTTACTTAGCACAGACTTAAGCAAATTTAAAGGATTTTGCTAACTGTTTTGACTTAAAGTCCACAATTTCATGGTTTTAAGAGTTTAATCACAGGATTTGCCTAATTCTTATTTTGTTGAGCCTACCGACACATCGAATGATAGAATTACTGATCGATTGGATCATATCCTATGGTCAGATCACAAGACCAGAATTATATCATGTTCCACATAGTTTTCCCAACCAAAACCAAAATTTTATGGTTTTCTTTTTCAAAGATTATTTTAAGCATTGCAAAATTGCAAAGATCTTGTGCTTAGACTCAAGTGCCCATCAAGTGCCTTTACAAAAGTTGTTGGGAATCACTCGATTCTAATTTACATGATTTTTGCAAATTTTTTGTATTTTTCTCCATTTTTTTTTTCAATCATTTATTGCAACATCACTAAAAATTCAAGTTTTTGACTTTTTCATCAGGTATTCAACAACTGTCTTCACAGAGGTTGTTTGAAATGACCCGATTCTATTTTTAGTGATTTTTATTTATTTTTTCAAATTTTTGTGATTTTCTCCAATTTTTCAACCGTAAGTTGGTTTGGGCCAGACCTACTGACACAAAGACATAAAATTAAAATAAAATAAAATATGATAAAATAATTTTGGTATTTTCTGAAGATTTAATTAACACTTAATGAAATGTTTTATTGAAGGTCAAGAAAAGATGACTAAGAACTTAAGAAGACTCAAAGAAACTAAAGTTAAAATCTTTTTGTGTTTTCAAGTTCAAATTATTGCAAGGTCATGGAGCAAACAGAGACAATACATCTAAAACCTACACAACCTAAGACTAAAGTATTTTTCTAAAAGGAACCTAAAGATGAGCTTACTCAAAGTTAATCATTCCTATTGATTGTACTAGGAAGTTAAACCTAGAAACATCAAATCCCTTGGTGAAGAGATCTGCAAGCTGATTCTCAAAGGAAACATGAACTAAGGTAATAAGCTTTTTCTCATGACAGTCCCTAATAAAGTGATGCCTAATCTCTATGTGTTTGGTCTTAGAGTGCTGAACGGGATTCTTAACAATGAACATGGCAGCAGTATTATCAATGTTAATAGGGGTGGACATAAAATTCAAACCGTAGTCCAGAAGCTGATTCTGGATCCAGAGAACTTGAGAACAGCAGGAAGCAGCAGCAATGTATTCTGCTTCGGCTGGCGAGGTAGACACCGTTGACTGTTTCTTGCATTGCCACGAAACCAATCTGTTCCCCAAAAATTGAGCTCCACCGGTGGTTGACTTCCGATCCATGTTGCAACCCCCGTAATCACTATCGGAGAACCCTCTAAGATCAAAAAGCTCATCCTTGGGATACCACAACCCTCTCTTTGGATTGGACTTCAGGTATCTGAATATTCGTTTCACAGCCGTCAAGTGTCACTGTTTCGGTTTCGATTGAAATCTTGAGTAGAGACACACGGCAAACATTATGTCGGGGCGGCTGGCTGTCAGGTACATAAGTGACCCGATCATTAATCTACAAAAGTGTTAATCGACACATTCGCCTTCAAGATCAGAATGAAGTTTGACACTGTAGGTCCGTAAATCTCCCAAACACACGATATCTAATCTAACACGAGTGCGGAATCCTCGTATAAGATCGATTCAAGAAGAATAGTAGTAGAAGAGACTAGATCTATAAGAAAGATGAAGTCTTGAATGAATAATCACTACTATTGAAGCTGATCGTAAACTAGAAGCAACCAAGAAATCGTAAACTTGTAAATTGTATTGAAAAGCTTTTTTGAATCATAAACAAGTGAGGTTTATATACTACCTCATTACAAGAAATCGTAAACCTGGTAGCCCACATGGCCCAATCATAAACATTATATAAGCCCACTAACTAGTAAATAACAAGCCCAAACCAAAGATAAACTAAGCCCAACACTAATGTTCATGCCTTAAATAAATCTAGCCCAACAATCTTCCCCTAGGCATGAACCATTAGTCCACTTACGGTAGCAGCAGATCAAACCTGAAAGAGCTTTGTACGTTGTTGAACCACCATCCGTTCTCTACGATCCGCTTTGCAGTTCCATCAAAGATACCAACCCTTATAGCACTCTCCATGTCGTTTTCATCTCCAAGTATGGGTTGGGTGGCTAGGAGCTTGATGTCTCGCTCTCCAAATCTTAGCAAGTCCACTGGATCGTAAAAACGGAATTGCCTCATCGGCTTGCAGAGCACCACCACTTCATGAGTTGTCGGATCGTAACACCAGCAATCAAAATTTCTGACCAGTGTGCCATCTTCGATCTCGTCCAACATGTTAATGACTCTTGTACGCTTAGTGGGTGGCCTCCTAGCTTCACCAATGGGCTGCCCTGTCACTGGGTCAGTCCCTGTCTCTATCTATCTGACCGCTTTCAACTCAAAATCTGCAAAGTTGTTTTCTTGATGGCTCAGCAGGTTATTACGGATAAGATTTCCTTCAGGTCCATCCCATCTGTTTATGAAGGGAGCTCTCAAAAGGCTTCTGATCTCAGGCTCAGTCCAGGAGTGGAATTGACCACGCGATTGATAATACTCCACAGGACTGTAGCCGTCACGAATCATGGCAAAGAGTTTCTTCTCATTGTCATAATGCCAACACAAGATGGTCTCACGACTCCCACGTTTGTCAATTGAGCTCTCACCCACATCAATGGTGTATCGAGTGGGGGCAGGTCCCTGGAAGAACTCCCTGAACCAGTTTTCGTGGCATCTTGGTGCCTTGGAGATGATTCTGCCACAGCGGGCGTAATCAGGCATATCAAAGTTCTCATCTCCTTCATCTGTCTCCATAGCATCTGCAGCTTGCACCCCCTGTGACGAACCTTGACCTGGGGCACCTGAGGAGTTGGACCCCACAACATCCTTCAATTCATTGAACTTCTTCCTCAGGTCCACCAGCATGTTGTACAGATATTTCATTCTGTCTTTGTCTGCCACCTCCTTCTCTCTCATATACTTGTTTTCTGCTTGAAGAGCCTTGATCTCATTCTCTCTAATTCTGTTTTGAGAGATCAGGAAATTGATCTGAGGATCAGCACTTATCCTCATATTTATTGGAAGCTCCGCTGCTTGAAATGGCCTGAAGCTAGGGGCAGCTGTAGGCTGAGTTATTACAGGTGCAGCGCTCACTTTCACTGGGCTTGGAACAGCGAATGTGTGATCAACCTCCAAGAATTGCCTATCTTCCTGAACAGGGCTTTGTTCATTCAGAATAGGGCTGGCATTCTGCACAGGGGCATGTTGTTCTTCAGCAGTTGTTGTTGTTGTTGTTGTTGTTGATGTTTCAGCTTGACTGGCTTGGCCTTGTGAGCTCTGACCCACTTCTGGTTGAACAATCAGCACACTGGAGCTAGTCTTCTTGAAGCTAAATCTAACAGTTCTTGGGTCAGTCCTCTTCCTCGGAGAAGGTTCACGAGCAGGCATTAGATCTTCTGATACCTCAGTCAACTCAAATTGAGTGTCAATGTCTTGAGGTACAGAATCACCAGAGGAAGAGGCATTCATCATATCTCTTGATCTTTTCAGACTCAAAGGCCCCAAATCTCCATATATATCATCATCTTCTGGATCAGTAAATATGTCGTCCATGACATTTTCTTCGTCTGAAGGGATTGCCTCATGATCCTCGACCACATTCACAGCTGGAGTCACTGCAATGTCTTGGTCTTCAGCTACTATAGCATTCACAACCGGCACGTCAGCTTCTGGCTCAGAATCATCCATCACTTGTTCCCTTGCAACCTCTGGGAACGCACCCCTCTTAGCCCACTCCAGTCTACCTTCAAAAGATTGCTTACCCGGTCTATCTTGGGTTTGCAGACCAAAAACTCCGATGTCCATCACCTTCACATCTAGTTTCTCAACCCTCTCCTCAATCATTGGATACTTTTTCATCACCACCATTTGGACGAACCTCGGTGTCATTAGAAACTGTTCTCTGGCACTTAGCATTGCATTGCCTACCCAATCAATCAGCATCATCTTTGAAAAGTTAAAGTCCCAATCTAAGGCCAAAGCAACGAAGGCAGTTCCATGAAGTTGGTTTAACTGATCGAAGCTCGTTCTCTTGCCAAGGAAAGATTTCTGCATGTAATGTGCCAGACACCTCCAGTAGTGTGGCAGAAGCTTCTTAAAGATGGGCGGAAATTTTCCTTCATACCCCATTCATTGCGCACCTGCCAGAACTACCTCCTTCGGATACTTGATAGGATGAGAAGCATCATCAGTAATGTTCAGCCCTTGCCTTATATCTTCTTCCTCAATAACAATTTGTCTGTTCTGGACCGTTGCGGTAATCCTTGTCTTGTCGGAATTTGCCCTAGCAGAACCCCAAAATTCCCTGACCAGCATCTCATCAATGAGTACATTCGTCCTCAGTGCATGGTTGATTTTACATGTGTTCATCCCGGCCACCAGAGAGTAGAATAACTCCATATGTTTTTCAGGCGGGTCTTCCAGATAAGCAGGCAAACAGTGATCCTGTTCATATTTTATGTCTTCGATAAGCATCTCTTCTGCCATCTGAGAAAGACAAGACATATGTATCAGACATATTTAATCAATACAGCTTTGATTGGAAACAATTTGAAATTCAATTGATTAACTCATTTAATTTGAAACATTCTGAAAATTTTCAATTGAAACATACAAGCAAAATATTTGATTTTGACTCACATGTTCACAAACATCATTAATTTTATCTTAAACATGTTTAAGTTTAATGAGATTTAATAAAACTTAAGAGTTTATGAATATAATTCAACTTTAATGAGGTTTACGATTCTGTTTATGTGATTACGACTCAATAATTGAGTTTACGATTGGTTAACTTGAGGTCCAATCGTAAACGTGACAGTCCAATCGTAATCGTCCAGAACTACCTGGAAGCCCGATCGTAAACAACAAATCATAGACCCGAGTCGTAAACCCGGATCGTAGACCTGGATCGTAAACCCGGATCGTAAACCCGGATCGTAATCAACGATCGTGAATATCGATCGTAAACGCCGATCGGAAACACCGAAGAGTCGTCTTCTTGAACTCGACGATCGTAAACATAGAGAAACCTCCATTGTTGTACCTGCAACATCTCGTAAACACATCAAAATGCATCATTTAAGCATAACAACCACCTACAACTACCTTTTATGTGTCCCAAACACGAAATCGACTACAAAAACTTGTGTATTCGATGATAATCTTGAAGAAAGAAAAGCTGAACACCGAGCACACAAACACTAAGAAAAACCCGGCGAAACAGGCGATTGACCAGGGTTTTGTGGTCGGAAATGAAATGTGAAGGCGTTGGTGTGCTTGGATTGCCCTGAGGAGGTCGGCGATGGTCGGAAATAGGTTTTCCGGCAGGGCAGTGACGGTTAGGGTTTTGAAGAGCGGAGGTCGTAAACGAGAGAGGAGGAGAGAGTTTGGATCGTAAATGGAAATGGGTAGTTATACCTCTTTTGAGAATTTTTTAAATTTGCCCCCTCAAGGTTCAAAAATATTTCAAACATCACCCAAGCCTCTTAAAAATAATTCTCATAAAATTATGTTAACTTTGATAAACAGTTGAGAATTTATGAAGCTTCCCCTCAGACTCAAACCCCGAGTATTTGATCATGATCATAAAAATTGAATTTTAGACATTTTAAAGACTTAAACAAAAATAAAGTAAACCATAAATCAGTTAAAACCTAATTACAGAAATTAAAAAATTTACTTGCCTCGAAGCTGATGTAAATTAAAGGATCAAACCAGATAAATCTTTAACTGAGGAACCTTTTTCAGCTTCCGTTACTCGACGCTCTAGACAATTGCCCAAAATTTTTGAAACCATATAAACTCACATCCAGTTAAAAATTTTAAGTGCTTAAATTTTGGTACATAATTATCGTCATGCTTAACTGTCCCCACACCCAATTGTTCATAGCAAAACCTACCCAACCTCAGAGTTTATTGAGGATTCACAAACCCCCAACTTGAGGAACCATGCAACACTGCTTTGACAACCACTTATTTCTTATTTTCATGAACTATCGGTTGGTGATCAGGTCGGCCGCATAAGCACGCAGAGAAGACCAACAGAATAATTTTCTTTTCTTTTTCTTTTTCTTTTTCACAATTTTCATATATATTTTTTTGAATTCTTTTCCTTTTTCTTTTTCTTTTTCACAATTTTCATATATATTTTTTGAATTCTTTTCCTTTTTCTTTTTCTGTGGTGTTGTCAATTACAGCATAAACATGGCGTGTGAGAGAGTGAATACTAGGTAAATACCACTCTCAACCCATTTTTACTGGGTCTCAGTTTTTTAAACTATGTAAACTAGGATGGAAACCTAAACATATATAAGAGTTAAGATTACTGCACTTACAATGGATGATCATTGTTTTTGATTTAGCTTACCGAACATCATCTTCGAGACGTCTTTCACTTCTGCCTTACACGTGTCAGTCTCCGATCGTCATGGAAATTTATATCACTTCCTACCAACTCAAGGCAAAGCAAAAGACATAATAAAAACCTCAAACAGATATTTTTTGAATTTTCTGAGACAATTATATTTCTTCCCCTGTTTTTATGAGGCTTTTGAAAACAAACACTATATTTTTGTTTTTTTAATTTTCTTTAAAAACACGTATTGACAAATGAAAGTTGATCAGATCATTCCTCGAAGGCAATCATCCGAAGGCCTTCGACACACATTTCAAAATTTGGTCGCGGGAGGGGTTTTGTGAAAATGTCCGACACATTCTGATCGGAGCTTACCTTTTGAAGCTGAATTAGCTCCCGATCATAGCAATCTCGAATGAAATGTACCTTTATGTCTATATGCTTGGTTTTAGAATGTTGGACAGGGTTTTTCACAATTTCCAGAGCAGCAGCATTGTCGTAAAAGATAGGAGTGTTAACGAATTCCATACCGTAGTCTGTGAGCTGGTTTTGGATCCATACTACCTGTGAAGTACCGGCAGATGCTGCCACGTACTCTGCTTCGGCAGTTGATTTAGATACGGTATGCATACAATTGAAAGTCAGTGTTCTTTGGGTACCAAAGACCAAGCCTAGGCCTGCCCTTCAGATACCTAAAAATACGTTTAACAGCATTTAGATGAGAAAGTTTAGGGTTAGCCTGATAGCGAGCACACAAGCAAACTGCATGCATAATATCTGGCCGACTTGCTGTTAAGTACATCAGCGAACCAATCATTGATCGATACGTGAATTCGCTCACTGACTCCCCGTCTGCATCTGCTGACAAAAGAGGTCGGGATGCCATTGGAGTTGAAATTGGCTTTGAGTCTTGCCTCTTGAATTTTTCTAGAATCTCATTCACATATTTGGCTTGGTGAATAAGAATCCCAAATTCATCTTGTTTTACTTGCAAGGCTAGGAAGAAACTCATCTCCCCCTGATCGCTCATTTCAAACTTTTTCTTCATAATCTCCTCAAATTCGGTGCACAATTCCTCGTTTGTTGAACCGTAGATGATGTCATCTACATACACTTGCACCATGATTATGTCCTCATCCACCCTCTTTCTAAACAAAGTTTGATCAACAACTCCTCTTGTATATCCATTCTCCACCAGGTGATTGGACAACATTTCATACCAGGTACGAGGAGCTTGATGCAAACCGTACAAGGCCTTATCCAGTAGATAAACATGATCTGGATTTTCTTCATCTATGAACCCTGGTGGTTGGGTTACATAAACTTCTTCGTTCATCTCTACATACAGGAAGGCAGTCTTCACATCCATCTGATGGACTGTAAAATTGAGATACGATGCCACAGCCAGAAAGATCCGAATTGCTTCCAATCTTGCCACCGGAGCGTATACCTCGTCATAGTCAATCCCGTGAACTTGCCTGTGACCTTGTACTATTAACCTCGCCTTGTTTCTCACAATGATTCCCGTGTCATCCTTCTTGTTCTTATAAAGCCACCTCGTGGGAATCACCTTCTTGTCATCTGGCCACTTCACAAGTCGCCATACTCCCAGCTTTGAGAACTGATTAAGCTCATTGTGCATGGCCTCTATCCAATTCGGATCTCTGAGAGCAACCATCACATCCGGAGGCTCAATCTGGGAGATAAAACATGATTACATGCAGAAATTGATATCCCCTGTGCGGCTTCTAGTTGAAACTCCTGCAGACACTGGTCCAAGTATGTTGCTGACTGGATGATCCTTGTTGATCCTTGATACCTGAACCTCTGGCACAGACACAGAAACAGGCAGATTAGAACTAACAACATTATCATTTAAATCATTCATACCTGAGCTTTGTGGAATTTCTGAATCATTATCACAAGTTCCTGAAGTTCCCGGAGCATCTGCGTTGACATTTGTAGGAACAGGAACTGGTGCCTTCTCACAGACTCTTTCAGTGTGAGGTCTTGATTCAGATGGCTGAGTGATAATCTCTTCTTCTTCACCCAAATTGTGAAGCTCATTCGAAAACTTGAATCCTTCAAACAGAGACCCATAATTAAAAATCCAATCAGGTCCGGTCCCTGCATCCGACGGATTGTTTTCAAGCCAGTCCACGTTGAACGCTTCAATGATCAAACCGGTGGTCTTGTTATAGACACGATAAGCACTATTTCCCGAATAACCAACGAAATAACACTCATCAGCTTTTGCCTCGAATTTCCCCACGTCGGACTGTATCAGTACCGTGCACGGACATCCAAATGTCTTAAAATATCCCACCGTTGGCTTTTCTTTATAGACAATCTGATACGGAGTTTTCTCATGACGCTTGTTCAACAAAACGCGATTCTGCACGTAGCACGCCGTATTGACCGCTTCAGCCCAGAAGAAGATTGGTAGTTTAGCTTCACACATCATTGTCCTTGCCGCTTCAATGAGTGTCCTATTTCTTCTCTCAGCTACTCCATTTTGTTGAGGGGTGTAGGGCGCACTGGACTGTCTGTCAATCCCCTTAGCCCCACAAAACATATTCAACTCAGCGTTCTTGAATTCCGTTCCGTTATCCGATCTGATAGCTTTGACCTTCTTGTTCAGCTGATTCTCTATGAGTGTGACAAACTGTTTCACTAGGGCTGGAGTTTCATACTTGTTTGACAAGAAATAGACCCAAGTAAAACGTGAATAGTCGTCCACAATCACGAGACAGTAGGAGAATTTGCTGATGCTCTGAACTTGCATAGGTCCAAATAGATCCATGTGTAGAAGCTGTAGAACTGATGATATAGAATTTGCTATCTTCGGGCGGTGTGGCAACTTGTGCTGCTTCCCCTTCGCACATGCCACGCATTTTTCCACAGTTGAGAAGTCTTTGATGGGCAGCTTTCTGACATGCTCTCCCTTTGCGAGCTTGGTCAGGTTCTTCATATTTGCATGCCCCAGACGACGATGCCACAACATAGCTAAATTTTCGTTTTGTTTTGAGATGAGGCATGCTTCTTCTGACGTTGGAGGATTGCCCATGTTGAGAAGATATGAGTTTGAACGTCTTGGAGTACGCATCAGTATGCACTCCTCGGGAATCTTCACGCCGGGCTTCAAAATAATGCATTCCTTTCGATTGAACATCACAGAATAGTCTTTGTCACAGATCTGAGAAACACTCAGCAAACTGTGAGACAGTTCCTCCACAAAGTGTACGTCAGAAAAAGACAGATTTCCACTTCTCACAACACCTTTCTTGCTAATTCTACCACCCACACCACCTGCAAATGAAACTCCTCCACCATCGAAATCCTTTACATCTTCCAAAAGGGACAGATCTCCGGTCATGTGTCGGGAGCAACCACTATCAACGTACCAGAGATTGTTGATAGATCTTCTTGGCTGTCCCTACAAGAATCAGAAATTAGTGAGATCCAGGTACCCAGGCCATAACAAATCTGGGCACACCTTTTGCATCAATGTAGTTAACTAATTGAAGAATCATTTCAGACTTTGATCCAGACACATTCTCATTTTGAATGTTGACTTTTGGTTTCAGACACATTCTCAGACTTTGATCTAGCCACTCAAGAAAAAGAATTTCAAAGATTGAAGACATTTAATATCACAAGCCTAAGGGAAGATTGTAGAGGCTAGATTATGAGGCTTGTAATATTAAATAAGTTGGGCTGGGCTTAGTGGGTTTCATTAGAATCATAGGCTAGTTTGCTATTGTATTTAGGCTAGTTTATGATTGGGCTTGGGTTTACTATTGGGTTTATGATCCAAAAGAGGCCCAATAGTAAACCCAATGGGGGTCTATATATAGACCTCTTGACCTCCTTGTTTAGTGTGGCTGATTACGATTCTTAGAGAGCAGCCAGAGGTGTTTACGAACTAAGGTGATTACGATTGTAAACCCGACAAGAGAGAGTTTACGATTTCTGTTTTGTACCCGACAAGTTTTCTTGTGTGCAAAGATCAAGTCTTTATTGCTTAATCATCGTATTCTCGTGTTCTCTTCATCTTTATTCTTGAATCAATCACCTACGAGGATTCCGCACTCGTTTGTGATATCAATATCGTGTTTCGGGAGATTTTCGGACCTACAATTGGTATCCACTACTAGAAATAACCCCTTCCTTGACGCGCGAACAATGACACTCAGAAATTTATGACGCGCAAAAACAAGCGTCATAAAAAAACTGTCGTATTTAACAAAATTTTACAAAATTCAGTGGGTAGATGACGCGTATTTTTGCGTGTCATAAATATTTCGTCATTTGAAAAAAAAATAAAAACGCGGAGGACATAATTTTCACGCGCGTCAAGCGCAAAAATAAATTCCGTCATTTTATAATCTTCCCGCCAAAATGAATTTTATTTCCGCCCAATTTTTACCCTAAAATATTCATTCCCCGCTCAATACACTTGCCTCCCTTAGCTTTTCCCCAAAAACACATGCCCTAATTTTCATTGCCCGCTCACACCGTTCCACCGTTCCACCGTTCCTCGCCCCTGCCTCATTAGACCGACGATGTCTCCGACCTCAATCACTTTGCCCTACGATTCCTTCCAAGCACCAGAATCGCTCAACATCTTAAGCCCTAATCCCCTAGATCTCTCATACAACTGCAACCACCACTCTATTCAGCCTAGCCAAAAACCTAAATCACTCCACCACAACTGCTCGGAGTCAGCTAGCGCTTCTTCGGTTCTGACCTTCTGTCCGACTTCCGATCGTGTGTAGTTAGCAAGTCAGGTACCACAAAATCATTCATATTCGCAATCGTTGAGGTTAAGCTCTGTCCTTGAAGATTTCGTTGATGAAATTTCTTGTTTTTGGTTGCCTACACAGTAGTCGTACGAATCGTATACATTCAAAGCCGCAATCGTTGTTCTTGTATGAAATTACTTCAGGGATCCATGTAATTTTCTATGCAATCGTTGTTCGTGTTTGGCCATTCAGGTAATTTTCTACGCAATCGTTGTTGAAATTTCTTCAGGGATCCATCATGGATTTTGACCAAAACATTGGTTGTTTTGGTCCCTTGTGCAAGCTTTTGTTTCCATTTTCCTTGGATTTTGACCTGAATTATCATGACCTATTTTTTTAACCTCGATTGGTTCCAATGACTTAACGATGCAGACATAAAGAACCCCAAATTTCATTAATACTAGGCCTTTTTATAGAGGGGTAATTGTTAATTTGAAGATGTAGGCATAAAGAACCATAACAGAAGCCTTGAAGATGTACACGCACATCAAAACTGCTCTGTATCTTGCTTTATCAGTCTCTAATCATCAAAATCCGCTTCAGAAGTATTTCTTTTTTTTTTGTGGTAAGTTTGCTCCCTATTGTTTCCACCATTGTCGATCCTCTTGCTAGAGAAAAATCCCTAAGTAGGGTTTTAGTTTTTTTTATTACTCCACTCATGTAGATGCAAATCAAAGAGACTCATATGAGGTTTTAAGGGTTCAAAGGGACCTTCTTTAGAAAACTTGCTGTGAAGTTAGTTCGTTTCTTTCTTTTTTCCTAATTTCTAGATTAGTTCTCATATCTATTGTTTTATGATTCTCAATTCATAAAGTTCTTATGTAATTATCTTTAATTTGGAATCGTAGTGTTGGTATGTGAGTTCATTCCTTTGTACTTGATGGATTAAGACATGTGATTTGAAAAAGTTATGCTTACCATTAGGTTAATACTGATATGATTATGTGTTATATAAGCATCTCATTAGCAATTTCAGTGTCAAATTGACTTGTAATTATCAATTGTTACTTTTATTTTAAGGCTTTCATTGGCACTAGATCTTTAGCATATGATAGTGTGAGGTGATTTAGCATAATAAGCAAGGAATTTGGTACATGAGGAAGTTAGTCTTTTCCTTTTCTTTCATTTGGACCGCATCTTTAGCGTATGAACTTTTGTCAAATTTTTGTTCTCTGCCATGTAGGTTTAAAAATTGTGTGCCTGCTGATTATAGTTGAAAGAGTTTTGTTGTAACATATTACATTTTTCAGTAAATGCCTTTACCAGCTTCTCTTTAAATTTTATTTTCGCATTTTTCTGAAAGAAACAGTTTAGTAGCTTTTCTAATTGAATTTTCATCCTTCCTTATAAATATTTTTGTCACTTTTTCTTGAAAGAAACAATTTAGTTGCTTTTCTAGTTGAATATTTCATCTTTTCCTATATTCCTAATCTTTTTCCGTAAATGCTCACAAAAGTGGATATGTTAACTAAATTTGGATTGCATTGTCTTTTCTCTTTGACTTAGGACAGGTACACAGTTCAAAATTATTATGTGTTTTATTTTTTTTTAACAATATGGTAACTGTAATTTAGGGTTGTAAGTTTAAGTTGTGATGATTGGTATACTAAGATTTTCTATGTTTATTTGATAGGCACATTTTTAACTTACTTGGAATTGGAACCATGCTTTATTTTCTTGGGGTTGCTGCAGCTGAGCAGATCGGCACGCCATGTGTTGTTCCTCGCAGTAAGTATATGATTATTAAGTTCACTATTTGGCGTTACTTCCTCATTGTTGTAAGTCAAAACAAGGGAACCAACTTGACGAATGAAATAATTAGTAAGCTTTGACTGCAGTCCACAATGGCTAAGTCCAATAAATTATAGCTAAAGAACTAACTGATTTGCTAATGTTTAATGAAAAAACTAAGTCATTGTAACAAGATGAAATTAAATATGACTCTCTAATCCCTTACATCCATTCGAAAATCATATTTATTTTAAAACTAATTATATATAGGTCTCACACCAGAATGTTCATGTTATTATCCATCTCGAATATTAAATTTTTTAATCTTCACATCGGATTCAGACTCGCTTGCTACCCATATTATTAGTATTCTAGGTAGTTAAATTGACTACCCTCATAAAAACATATCTTCTGATCCCTTGTTGAATGCTAACATAGTGGGCCAAATTGATTACTATTTCAAGTACATCATTGGTGAATGGAAAACAAACGGTGATTTTTTTATATTACTAGAAACTTGTCATGTATTGTGGTGCGAAGAATTAATGTCTGGTGTTCCATTGTAGTAATGAGAACTTGATCAAAGATACATACTTAAGATGAAACATGGACGAAAAGGGCTGGGTGGAAGCTTTTAGTTTGAGTCAAGTTTGATGTCCCGTACCCATCCAGGCTTACTACTGAATAGAAATCTGAAGCTTTTAGTTTGAGTTTGCTAAGAGTGCAGTTGAGATACCACTCGTGTGGAATATACAAGTCAGCACATGGCTTCGTCATTGTAAGTCTTCATTCCTTCCTATGTGTTATGTCAGTGGTGGAACGGGTCAAAATGGGTTGGTCACTCTTTGCTTTTTCTTCTTTCATTGAGAATCCCCTGTTTCAATAGTTAACATGACATGAGGTCTGTAACTCTGTTTTTTCCAACTAATTTACAGTTTTCCTGCATTTTTATTGTCATTTTCATTCTATCTTTATTTTCTGGAAGCATTTAATCATGTTTATGGCAGAAGGCCAGATCAGATTATCAAACACAATGTTCAGTGATATTATTTTATCTTTTTCATGTTTTAATATAACTATTTTAATTCATTTTAACGTGGTTTATGGTTTCTTCCTTATTAGTTATCATGTGTACTCAAAATCTATGGCCACTTGAGTGTTTGGTTATCACCTTTTTTTATAGTTTGAGTGTTTGCTATCACCCCAAGACTGAATATATGTTTTCTGAAAATATTCCACTACCTATACAAATCCATAGACCCTTATGAAAATTTTACCTATTTCTAATGTTTTTATTAGACTAGATTATTTGTATATTCTAATTCTCATAGTTGGGTATTATTGGTTTTCTGGGATGTTAGGTGGTGGTGAGGAAGAAGATGATGAAGCAAGTGATGCTGATGAGGAGGATGAATCTGACCTGGATTTAGCATGGAAAATGCTTAATGTTGCAAGGGCAATTGCTGAAAAACTACTGAGGTAACGTATTTTAGTGACTGTATTTTGGTTTGGTGAATTGTTAACTTGTGATTTTACTATAGATCTAAATTTGCATTTGTATTCTTTTTTTTTACCTTTTTAGAGGATGTTGAAACCTCCCTCAATGATTATAAGATTAATGGTTTGTAACTTTGAAGCGGTCTTTTAGCTTTGTACGTTCATGCTTGATGATGCACTTCCTTAATACGATGATTACATAAATTTTCTAACTATGTATTGGTAATTTTGCAGCCAATAGTAGATATCGCAGAACTATTTCCTGCCTTGTATGTCAAAGATGGTGATGTGTTGTAACAGAACCCGGATGGAGGTATGTATGGAGCTGCAGATGCATCAGCTTATGTATCAAATGGGTATGACAACCATCAGCAGTCTGTTAGCTGAGCTTCAAGCTTGCTGTTGCTGTTTATATCTAGGCTGCTATTGCTGTTTGTATTATGAATTTTACTTGTTGACTTGTTGTTGCTGTTTATATTATGAATTTAGGCTGCTGTTGCTGTGTGTAAGTATGGAGATGAGGGTATATACATGGCAAATCATGGAGATGGAAGAAGCTAAGGGTTACATGTAGTTAGTGCAATGTAAACTAATGTTACATTTGTAATGTTTGCTCTATATATGAAATGTATTATTTTGCTACAAGTGTATTATATTTTGATTAGGAGGTTGATTGTCATTAATGTGGAAATTAGTGAATGTACAAAAATATTTTTTTTTAAAATTTTGTTTTAATTCATGACGCGCATTTATGCGTGTCATAAGCATATTTATGACGGGGGCTTCCTTGACACACTTTTTATGACACGCTTTGCGCGTCATAAAATGCGCGTCATTGTTCGCGCGTCAAGAAAGCAGATGACGCGCATTTTGCGCGTCAAGAGGATTCTTGACCCTACCTTCCTTGACGCTTTTTTGCGCGTCATCTGGGCCCTTTCTTGACGCGCAAAAAGCGTCAAGAAAGGCCATTTTTGTAGTAGTGATCAGAGCCTCATAAAAACAGGGGAAGAAATATAAATGTCTCAGAAAATTCAAAAAATATCTGTTTGAGGTTTTTATGATGTCTTTTGCTTTGCCTTGAGTTGGTATGAAGTGATATAAATTTCCATGACGATCGGAGACTGACACGTGTAAGGCAGAAGTGAAAGACGTCTCGAAGATGATGTTCGGTAAGCTAAATCAAAAACAATGATCATCCATTGTAAGTGCAGTAATCTTAACTCTTATATATGTTTAGGTTTCCATGTGGTGGTTTTCTCTGGTTTCAACACAGTT